>CM031677.1:5585195-5590195 GCA_006182925.3 Reinhardtius hippoglossoides | reverse complement strand
TTAAGCTCTGGTGCAAATATGGGTCCTGGGTGGTTCGGGAACCGAACTGCACCTGTGTGGGTTTCAGGATCAACGGGACCTCTGGCATCATCTTTGGACCTGTAACTGGCATAACTTTGAAAACCGGGCTGAGTCTCCAAGGGCCCGCAGGGGAGAGCTCATCCAAAATTTCAGACCTCTAGCTGCTAAGGGGCCCGAACTGCACCGGCCCGGGCATTTTTTTTATTGAGCAGATTTTAGGAAGAGGTGACGTGCGTTTATACTTCTGGTTGAGCTAGAGCCACCAGATTTTTCAAGCACCTCCTGGGTGCCGACTTAAGCTCTGGGCAAATATGGGGTCCCTGGGTGGTCGGGACCGAACTGCACCTGTGTGGGTTTCAGGATCACGGCCTCTGGCATATCTTGGACCTGTAACGGAAACTTGAAAACGGGCGACCCAAGCCAGGGAGAGCTCATCCAAATTTCAGACTCTAGCTGCTAAGGGCAGACAGTGCCCTTCAGTGTCCATTCGTACAGGCCCCTTGCAGTCAGCACTGAGACAAAATTAGATGTTTTTTACTTCTGGTGCTAGAGCCACCAGATTTTCAGACCTCCGGGCCGACCTAGTCTGTGCAATATGGGGTCCGGTGTTCGGGGACCGAACTGCACCTGTGTGGGTTTCAGGATCAACTGCCTCTGGCATCACTTGGACCTGTAACTGGCAGAACTTTGAAAACGGCTGAGCCACAAGGGCCGCAGGGAGAGCTCATCCAAAATGTCAGACCTCTAGCTGCTAAGGGCCCAGACGTGGCCCTTTTCATGTCCATCAGTAGGCCCACTGTGCAGTCAGCAGCTGAGAAAAATTAGGTGTTTTTTACTTCTGGTTAGCTAGAGCACAGATTTCATGAACCTCTGGATGCCGACCTTAAGCTCGGTGCAAATATGGGTCCGGGTTTCGGAACCGAACTGCCCTTTGGGTTCAGGATCAACTGCCTCTGGCATCATCTTGACCTGTATGGCATAACTTTGAAAACCGGCTGAGTCTCCAAGGCCCAGGGGAGAGCTCATCCAAAATTTCAGACCTCTAGCTGCTAAGGGCCCGAACGCACGCCCGGGCATTTATTTTATTGAGCAATTTAGGAAGAGGTGACGTGCGTTTTACTTCTGGTTGAGCTAGAGCACCAGATTTTCAAGCACCTCTGGGTTCCGACCTTAAGCTCTGGGCAAATATGGGTCCCTGGTGGTTCGGGGACCGAACTGCACCTGTGTGGGTTTCAGGATCAACTGGCCTCTGGCATCATCTTTGGACCTGTAACTGGCAGAACTTTGAAAACCGGGCTGAGCCACCAAGAGCCACAGGGGAGAGCTCATCCAAAATGTCAGACCTCTAGCTGCTAAGGGGCCAGACAGTGGCCCTTTTCAGTCTCCATTCAGTACAGGCCACTGTGCAGTCAGCAGCTGAGACAAAGTTAGAGGTGTTTTTTACTTCTGGTTGAGCTAGAGCCACCAGATTTTCAAGCACCTCCTGGGTGCCGACCTTAAGCTCTGGTGCAAATATGGGGTCCCTGGGTGGTTCGGGACCGAACTGCACCTGTGTGGGTTTCAGGATCAACTGGCCTCTGGCATCATCTTTGGACCTGTAATTGGCATAACTTTGAAAACTGGGCTGAGCCTCCAACGGCCCCAGGGGAGAGCTCATCCAAAATTTCAGACTTCTAGCTGCTAAGGGGCCCGAACTGCACCGGCCCGGGAATCTCTTTTTATTGAGCAGATTTTAGGAAGAGGTTAGTGGCGTTTGTACTTCTGGTTGAGCTAGAGCCACAGATTTTCAAGCACCTCCTGGTGCCGACCTTAAGCGCTGGTGCAAATATGGGGTCCCTGGGTGGTTCGGGGACCGAACTGCACCTGTGTGGGTTTCAGGATCAACTGGCCTCTGGCATCATCTTTGGACCTGTAACTGGCAGAACTTTGAAAAACCGGGCTGAGCCACCAAGGCCGCAGGGGAGAGCTCCTCCAAAATGTCAGACCTCTAGCTGCTAAGGGGCCCAGACAGTGGCCCTTTCAGTGTCCATTCAGTACAGGCCCACTGTGCAGTCAGCAGCTGAGACAAAGTTAGAGGTTTTTTTTACTTCTGGTTGAGCTAGAGCCACCAGATTTTTCAAGCACCCTGGGTGCCGACTTAAGCTCGGTGCAAATATGGGGTCCCTGGGTGGTTCGGGACCGAACTGCACCTGTGTGGGTTCAGGATCAATGGCTCTGGCATATCTTTGGACCTGTAATTGGCATAACTTTGAAAACCGGGCTGAGCCCCAAGGGCCCAGGGGAGAGCTCATCCAAAATTCAGACCTCAGCTGCTAAGGGGCCAGACAGGCCCGGGCATCTCCATGGAGCAGATGGAAAGTTGAGTGGTTTTTACTTCTGGTTGAGCTAGAGCACCAGATTTTCAGCACCTCCTGGTGCCGACCTTAAGCTGGTGAAATATGGGGTCCTGGGTGGTTCGGGGACGAACTGCACCTGTGTGGGTTTCAGGATCAACTGGCCTCTGGCATCATCTTTGGACTGTAATGGCAAACTTGAAAACCGGGCTGAGCCCCAAGGGCCGCAGGGGAGAGCTCATCCAAAATTCAGACCTCTAGCTGCTAAGGGGCCAGACCGGGGCTTTCTTTTAGAGCAATTTAGGAAAAGTAGAGGTGGTTTTTACTTTGGTGAGCTAGAGCCACCAGATTTTTCAAGACCTCTGGGTCCGACCTTAAGCTTGGTGCAAATATGGGGTCCCTGGGTGTTCGGGACCGACTGCACCTGTGTGGGTTTCAGGATCAACTGGCTCGGCATCATCTTTGGACTGTAACTGCAAACTTGAAAACCGGGCTGAGCCCCAAGGCCCAGGGGAGAGCTCATCCAAAATTTCAGACTCTAGCTGTAAGGGGCCCAGAGTGGCCCTTCAGGTCCATTCAGTACAGGCCATGTGATCAGTGAGAAAAGTTAGAGTGTTTTTTTACTTTGGTGAGCTAGAGCCACCAGATTTTCAACACCTCCTGGGTGCCGACCTTAAGCTCGGTGCAATATGGGGTCCCTGGGTGGTTCGGGGACCGAATGCACCTGTGTGGGTTTCAGGATCAACTGGCCTCTGGCATCATCTTGGACTGTAACTGGCGAACTTTGAAAACGGGCTGAGCCACCAAGGCCCAGGGGAGAGCTCATCCAAAATTCAGACTCTAGCTGTAAGGGGCCCAGACAGTGGCCTTTCAGTGTCCATTCAGTACAGGCCCATGTGAGTCAAGCTGAGACAAAGTTAGAGGTTTTTTACTTCTGGTGAGCTAGAGCACCAGATTTTCAAGACCTCTGGGTCCGACCTAAGCTCTGGTGCAAATATGGGGTCCTGGGTGGTTCGGGACGAATGCACCTGTTGGGTTCAGGATCAACTGGCCTCTGGCATATTTTGGACCTGTAATGGCAAACTTTGAAAACCGGGCTGAGCCTCCAAGGCCGCAGGGGAGAGTCATCCAAAATTCAGACTCTAGCTGCTAAGGGGCCCGAATGCCCGGCCGGGCACTTTATTAGCAGATTAGAAAGTGAGTGCGTTTTACTTCTGGTTGAGCTAGAGCCACCAGATTTTCAAGCACCTCCTGGGTCCGACCTTAAGTTCTGGTGCAAATATGGGGTCCCTGGGTGGTTCTGGGACCGAACTGCACCTGTGTGGGTTTCAGGATCAACTGGCCTCTGGCATCATCTTTGGACCTGTAACTGGCATAACTTTGAAAACCGGGCTGAATCTCCAAGGGCCTTAGGGGAGAGCTCATCCAAATTTCAGACCTCTAGCTGCTAAGGGGGCCCGAACTGCACCGCCGGGCCATCTCTTTTTATGAGCAGATTTTAGGAAGACGGTGACGTGCGTTTGTACTTTGGTTGAGCTAGAGCCACCAGATTTTCAAGCACCTCCTGGGTTCCGACCTTAAGCTCTGGAGCAAATATGGGGTCCCTGGGTGGTTCGGGGACCGAACTGCACCTGTGTGAGTTTCAGGATCAACTGGCCTCTGGCATCATCTTTGGACCTGTAACTGGCAGAACTTTGAAAACCGGGCTGAGCCACCAAGAGCCACAGGGGAGAGCTCATCCAAAATTTCAGACCTCTAGCTGCTAAGGGGCCCAGACAGTGTCCTTTTCAGTGTCCTTCAGTACAGGCCCACTGTGCAGTAGCAGCTGAGACAAAGTTGAGGTGTTTTTTGACTTTGGGTAAGCTAGAGCCACCAGATCTTTCAAGCACCTCCTGGGTGCCGACCTTAAGTTCTGGTGCAAATATGGGGTCCCTGGGTGGTTCGGGAACCGAACTGCACCTGTGTGGGTTTCAGGATCAACTGACCTCTGGCATCATCTTTGGACCTGTAACTGGCAGAACTTTGAAAACCGGGCTGAGCCACCAAGGGCCGCAGGGGAGAGCTCATCCAAAATGTCAGACCTCTAGCTGCTAAGGGGCCCAGACAGTGGCCCTTTTCAGTGTCCATTCAGTACAGGCCCACTGTGCAGTCAGCAGCTGAGACAAAAGTTAGAGTTTTTTTTACTTCTGGTTGAGCTAGAGCCACCAGATTTTTCATGAACTCCTGGATGCCGACCTTAAGCTCTGGTGCAAATATGGGGTCCCTGGGTGGTTCGGGAACCGAACTGCACCTGTGTGGATTTCAGGATCAACTGACCTCTGGCATCATCTTTGGACCTGTAACTGGCATAACTTTGAAAACCGGGCTGAGCTCCAAGGCCCAAGGGGAGAGCTCATCCAAAATTTCAGACCTCTAGCTGCTAAGGGGCCCGAACGCACAGCCCTTGGCATGTATTTTATTGAGCAGATTTAGGAGAGGAGGTTACGTGCGTTTTACTTCTGGTTGAGCTTAGAGCCACCAGATTTGTCAAGCACCTCCTGGGTTCCGACCTTAAGTCTGGTGCAAATATGGGGTCCCTGGGTGGTTCGGGGGACCGAACTGCACCTGTGTGGGTTTCAGGATCAATGGCCTCTGGCATCATCTTTG
>CM031677.1:5308123-5585095 GCA_006182925.3 Reinhardtius hippoglossoides | reverse complement strand
TTTTAAAAAAAAATTCTATTAATTTAAGTACCGGTATTTTTGATTCTTATACATATGTATGTGACTATAGCGGTTATGACTGCCTGTGCTCGAATTAAAAAACCCTTCACTGTTCATTTATAATTTTTTAAATAGCAACATTGAGATTTATAATTGAACTTTTCAGATATGAGACTGATCTTTACAGATGACTGTTGGGTCCTGATTACCAGGGTGGTGCCCCCTCTTTATAAATTATAATTACAGATTTTATTATTCTTAATTGATTATTGTATTGTTTGTCATTAATAATTTCATTATTCTTGATGATAACTTATCGTTTTAATTAATAATTTTATTAATTTTAATAAAATAATTGTATTATTTTAATCATTTTATGATCTATTTCATATTTAAGCCAACGTCAAGTCTACCTACTATTGCACAACAGTGTTTATAAATTGCATAGCCACTGCCCTCTACTGGTTGAAACGCGGCTATTGCAATGGAATGTTGCTATTGGCTGATCTGGGGCAGGTGACGTATATGGAGGCAGCTTTCATCACCAAAACACCCCCTCCTCCTCGCCCCCTCCCATAAAACTAATGTGGCACGACTCTTGAGGCGTGTCTTTTGTTCTTACTCTTGATAAGAGATCAGTGTATTGATCATCTCCAGATGTTTTTTTCCCAAGTTTTCAATGTCCATGGACCCAGTGCACAGGAACTTGTAGCACCCAAAGCATCATGAAATTCGGAGCTGGTCCTCCTTGGCCAAGCTGGCAGCCATTATTTCTCCAACGGTCCTAAAAAATCGACAAGGGCCACGGTGCTAATTAAAAATTGATGTAAATGAATCACAATGAATGTTAGAAAACGATTTAACATTTTTTGTTGTTGCTCGTTGTGATGTACACAGAGATAAGATAACACCCAACTCTTTAATCCCCTAAGCTTTACAGATATTGGAGCTCAGTTTTGGTTTACTGTTTCTATTCACTCGCAGTGCTCTCATAGCGTCATTTTGGCTGCAGCAGCAGCTGTTTTGCCTCTAAAAAGCTCTAAAAACCCATTGTACAATACCTGCTCAGCACCAAACAGCAAACAGCCAGTTAGCCGTAGACTAACTGGTAAACATAGTGGAACATTTAGCAGGAAAAGATACAGATATTTCCCTCAGGAGTAGGTGGAGACCAAAAACAGAGCTAAAAGAGACAGAAGTTTGGATTGTGATGCAACAAGTGGACAGAAACATGGTAAATGGTTTTGTATTTATATAGCGCTTTTCTAGTCTTGATGACCACTCAAAGCTCTTTACAGTACAGTTTTACATTCACCCATTCACACACACATTCATACAGTGCATCTATTAGCAGCACTTTGTTGTTCTATGAGGGGCAATTCGGGGTTCAGCATCTTGCCCAAGGACACTTCGAACTGCCAACCTTCAGGTTGGAGGACGACCGCTCTACCCCTCAGCCACAGCCGCCCGCGGCATGACTCCAAATGAATGATAATGTTGATATGTATCCTCTGTATGTGGAAATGTACAACTGTTTGCTGCCATGTTTGCCATTTCAACTTAAAAGGTGTTGTCAAAGTTGTGTTAACAGCTCGTTTCAGCTGCTCCCAAGTGGAGAACTGCAGGTTTAAATATATTACTAGTAGTCAATGGTTGCCCAGATTAACCTCTTAACAATCCGACGGCCCGCGGGACTGTTAAGCGTCAAACTTTGTTATTTACACAACATTCCAACAAAAACGGTCTTGTTACATTGCCAAAGGTCCAGACGATCCAATCCAGTAACATATTTAGTCCAAAACACATTATTACATCAATAAATACCCACAGACTGCTGTTGCATCATTTCAAACTAGCCGGCAGCTATGTGTAATTATTGACGTATTTTCCCTCATAACTCCCGTTAGCATGTAAACATAGCCAATATCTTGATATCAAAATGAAGGCTGCACTCTGAACTTTAGATTGACAGCTCACTTGACCCAATAGGAGCTGGCATGTCCTGTCCACAATAGCCAACGAGAGACCTTGTTGAAGTACAGTGCCTGCCCCTCTTCTGTCGTGTAAAGACTGAGCCAATTGCAACCGATTGTTCTGATGACTAGAGCTTCGTATAGCCAATGAAATTTCCAACACGCAGACATGCCGCTTCAGGGGGTAAACATAAAGCCACAACAAGGAAGTCACTGTGTAAAGGCGAACAACTGGTACCAGTTTCTCGTGCGTCCGTGCATAAAAGGCAGGAGTTTCTGAGACTTTAGAAGCTACACAATGGCGAAACATGCCCTGGAATTGTGTCTTCGGCGTGATAGCGACAAGTCTGGGGACGAAATATCAGACGAAGAGAGCGAAATGTCGTTTGACTCCGAGGCAGAGGCCATGTTTCTGGATGGAGGAGACATTACTCTCGACAAGTAAGTATTTTATTATAAGATATAACTTATAAATTACTGTATGTGTGTGTATGTGTGTGTCCCTTTGATGTGGGGGAGGTGTGTGTGCCCCTTTGTTTCACTGTATGTGTGTAGAATGCAGAAAAGTTTTATCTAGTTTTGTAAATGACTGTTATTTCTTTATTTTCACAAAATAGGCAATCATCTGATGTAGATTCAGATCAGGATTGGGAGCCGGATACTTCGCGCCCAGTCAGCAAGGCCACATAGAGTGGAGCAGCAGGACAGTTCCTCAGGAGAGGAGCCCCATCCCCCAACTCCTCAGAGAGGTTCTGCCAGCAGGAGAAGACCAAGAGGCAGAGGATGGGGGAGCAGAGGGAGAAGCAGCAGCAGCAGCAGTCAAGCCGGTTTGTCAACCAGCATATCTGTATGTACGGCATACAAAACTATGACTTTTTAGGTGATTTCGAACGACATACCGGCGTATGATTTTTTTTTTCATGTTTTGGACGACATACAAAACTGACCTTTTAGGTGATTTCGAACGACATACCGACGGTTGACTTTTTTATCATATTTTGGACGACCTACAAAACTGACCTTTTAGGTGATTTCGAACGTCATACCGACGGTTGACTTTTTTATCATATTTTGGACGACCTACAAAACTATGACTTTTTAGGTGATTTCGAACGACATACCGGCGTATGATTTTTTTTTTTCATATTTTGGACGACATACAAAACTTACTTTTTAGGTGATTTCGAACGACATACCGAAGAATGACTTTTATCATTTTTGGACGACCTAAAAAAACTATGACCTTTTAGGTGATTTTCGAACGACGTATCGACGTATGATTTTTTTAAAATATTTTTGGACGACCTACAAAACTATGAGTTTTTAGGTGATTTCGAACGTCATACGGGGGTTGACTTTTATTATATTTTGGGACGACATACAAAACTGACTTTTTAGGTGATTTCGAACGACCAATTTGGACTTCTTGTTCCTATTTTGGACAACATACCGAAGTATGACTTTATTTCATTTTTCCCCCCTATTTGGACGGACCATACAAAACTAACTTTAGGTGATTTCAAACGTCCATACGACGGTTTTTTTTTTTTTTCATTTTGGACACATACAAACTGCTTTTAGTGATTTCGAAGACTACCGGTGACTTTTTTTACATATTTGCACCACAAACTGACCTTTTAGTGTTTTATCATACCGGACTTTTTTATCATATTTTGGACGACATACAAACAATTACTTTTTAGGGTGATTTCGAACTGACATACCGGGGTTGACTTTTTTTTATATTTGGACGACATACAAAACTGACTTTTAGGTGATTTCGAACGACATTTTGACTTTTTATCATATTTTGGACGACTACCAAAGTATGACTTTTTTTCCATTTTTTGGACTGTTTTATATTTAAGCAACAGTGATGTTGAAGGAATCTCCGCGGACACCGTTCTTGCTTGTATAATAAGGTTTATTACACAGAAGTTACAGGTCAGGACAGGTACCTAGGTATACCGGAGACGTTCTCAGCCAATGCAGAAGGTCTGTATCGCCGATGTCAGGACAAGCCTTCATATAAGGAAAATTGTTTATGCCCAAGATTTGAGATAAAAATGACGCACACTAGGGGCCTCTAATTAAAGACATGCTTCGTACATAAAGATGGAAACCCCTCCCTCGAACAGGTCAAGAGCATTCTCCGAGGGAGAGAAACTAACGAGTAATATATGGAATAATACTTAGGGAAATCTGAGAGGTCCAAAAAAAACGAGGGCCCCTAGCTTAAACCTGTCATTATGATTTACACACATGTCAAAACGAGCTATGTTTTGCTGAATATAAACACATATTCCCCCTTCGAGACTACACAAAGTCTCGAAAGAGCAAAAGAATAAAAACATACAGGTGTATAATCATGAACCAAAAATAACAATCCGTCCTACAGCATAATTTTAAAACAATAAAGCAACTGTATGGAGTGTAAAAGTGAGAGTGAAAAAACCCGTCAGCAGCTATTTTCCTGAATATCCATCAAACAAACTAGACAGGAAAATTCTCTCACAGCCTCTCTGCTAACCGACAACAACACCGACAACAACTCCAACAACAACTCCAACAACAACACCGACAACAACTCCAACAACCAACAACAACTCCAACAACAACACCGACAACAACTCCAACAACAACACCGACAACAACTCCAACAACAACCCGACAACAACTCCAACAACAACCCGACAACAACTCCAACAACAACACCGACAACAACTCAACAACAACTCCAACAACAACCCGACAACAACTCCGACAACAACTCCAACAACAACCACAACAACTCAACAACAACAACACACACAACAACTCCAACAACAACAACTCAACAACAACCCAACAACTCCAACAACACAACCAAACACCGACAACAACTCCAACAACAACCACGACAACAACTCCAACAACAACTCCAACAACACACCGAACAACAACTCCGACAACAACTCCAACAACCACACAACCGACAACAACTCCAACAACAACAACCGACAACAACTCCACAACAAACACCGACAACAACTCCAACAACAACCCACAACACTCCAACAACAACACCGACAACAACTCCACAACAACACCGACAAAACCCGAACAACAACTCCAACAACAACCCGACAACACTCCAACAACAACTCACAACAACTCCAACAACAACTCCAACAACAACACCGACAACAACAACTCCGACAACAACACCGACAACAACACCGACAACAACTCCAACAACACTCCAACAACAACACCGACAACAACTCCAACAACAACACCGACAACAACTCCAACAACAACACCGACAACAACACCAACAACAACACCGACAACAACTCCAACAACAACACCGACAACAACACCGACAACAACTCCGACAACAACACCAACAACAACAACCGACAACAACCCAACAACAACTCCAACAACAACACCGACAACAACTCCGACAACAACTCCAACAACAACACCGACAACAACCCCGACAACAACTCCAACAACAACACCGACAACAACACCAACAACAACACCACAACAACACCGACAACAACTCCAACAACAACACCGACAACAACTCCAACAACAACCCGACAACAACTCCAACAACCAACACAACTCCAACAACACACCGACAACAACTCCAACAACAACACCGACAACAACACCAACAACAACACCGACAACAACTCCAACAACAACACCGACAACAACTCCAACAACAACACCGACAACAACTCCAACAACAACACCGACAACAACTCCAACAACAACTCCAACAACAACACCGACAACAACTCCACAACAACTCCAACAACAACTCCAACAACAACTCCAACAACAACACCGACAACAACTCCAACAACAACACCGACAACAACTCCAACAACAACTCCGACAACAACCCGACAACAACCAACAACTCCAACAACAACTCCAACACAACTCCGACAACAACACCGACAACAACAACTCCAACAACAACTCCGACAACAACTCCAACAACAACACCGACAACAACTCCGACAACAACACCGACAACAACTCCAACAACAACCCGACAACAACTCCAACAACAACACCGACAACAACTCCAACAACAACACCGACAACAACCCACAACACAAACACCACAACAACACCGACAACAACACTGACAACAACTCCAACAACAACCCGACAACAACTCCAACAACAACTCCAACAACAACTACAACACCAACTACTGCAACAACCTCAACACCAACCCCTACAACAACTACAACACTAACTCCTACATCAACTACAAGTGCAACAACAACAACTGTGGCTTCTGAACCTATTTACACTGTCTCAGTGGGCTTGACTGATGAGCCATATACTGACGATCTCAAAAACCCAGAAAGCAGTCAATACAAAGATCTTGAACAAAAACTCGTAGGGCCGGTGAGTACACTTTCATATTCTATATATTATTTATTAACTGTGTCAGTTTTACCCATTATTTACATTTTACACTAGAAACCAGTTGTGATGATTTATTTCCACCAGAATATCAATTTATTCTTTAATTTATTTCATCAAAATTGTTTGAAACCTTCCCAGCGTCTAAGTGTTGCTTCTTTTTTTGCAGTGCAACACAATATACAAGAACAAATTTGGTAAAAAGTTCGACAAGTGCCGTGTGAAAGAGTTCAGGTAAAAACATATTTGTTACTTTACTAATATTGTTTAAGCTCAGGGTTACTGACTCACTGTGTTGAAAGTTTCATGTGCAAATTATACGTTTTGATTAATCTACAGTCAGCTAATATTATTATTAATACTTGTCTCATTTGGTTTCCTGATGTAGGAAACGACCAACTAGAGCAGATAAAGTTGATGCAGATTTGGAGATTCTGTTCAGTACGAATTCTACCACTTCAGAACTCCCAGAGAATGTTGTTGTTGCTGAAACCTTAGTAGCAGCTGTAAATAATCCCAACAGCACCTTCAACCTGACAATAGATTCTAAAACAATCAGTGTAATAGGTAAGTAAATACAACATCTATCTCATAACATGACACAACTGACTTTTTCTTATTCCCCCAGCCAAGTTCATCATCTAGTACATACTACTGCAGTCATCTGAGCACCAATCTGTCCAATGATCTTCAAATTAGCTGTGGTTGGCAGCAGTGTTGGTGCATTGATATCAAACTACCACAAAAGTTAATCGTCCAGTATGTTCCTGTTATTTCATGGGGCCTTATAAAGATAGTAATATGCACCCACATGCTGCACAGGGCATGTACACTGTTGTCACGCAGATAATCTGCTCATGTACTTTGCCTTTGAGCACCAGCAGAACTGTTTCCTCTGCAGAGAAGCGTTGTCTTTTACTACTTATGTAAAAAACGCTTATAACAGTAATCCACCAATGTCCAAGGGGCTTTTAATAGTTGACACTATGATTGATGTATTGCCTGTTGTGACAAAAATCAAGAACCATGTTTCTGATGCAGCAAACATTTTTCTAAAAAATGTGTTATAGCAAGTCCAGTTGCAACTGCTACAACTGCAGCAACAACTGCTACAACTGCAGCAACAACTGCAGCAACAACAGCTACAACTGCAGCAACAACAGCTACAACTGCAGCAACAACAGCTACAACTGGAGCAACAACAGCTACAACAACAACTACAACTGCACCAACAACAACTACAACTGCAGCAACAACAACTACAACTGCACCAACAACAACTACAACTGCAGCAACAACAGCTACAACTGCGGCAACAACAACTACAACTGCAGCAACAACAGCTACAACAACAACTACAACTGCACCAACAACAACTGCACCAACAACAACTGCAGCAACAACAACTGCAGCAACAACAGCTACAACAACAACTACAACTGCAGCACCAACAACCGCTGCCATCACAACAAAGCAAGTGATTTTCAGGTCTGTTCAGCAAACATTCACAACCGACTTGTTGGATCCATCATCTGCTGCTTTTAAAGGAAGAGCTTCTCTCATAAAGGATCAGGTAAGCCTCTTCTCAAAATAAAACCTGTGGCTTCACATTATTGTGTTTTCTATTTTAGTATTTTTTATCAAGGAGCCAAAATAATATCAAGTGAAAGTGCATTGAGCATAAAACAAGTTAATGTTTTAAAATACCATGTGTTTTCTGTTTCTGCAGCTTGAACCTCAGTACAAAAAGGAATTCCCCTCTTCCTTCCGTTCCTTGGAAGTGGTCCAATTCAGGTAATTTGTTAACATATTGTTACATTTTCAGGATTGCAGCCTAAATCTGATATTTCATTCAACATTTATTTGTTTCTCCTCCTGCAGAAATGGATCAATCTACAATACTTTGGATCTCGTCTTCAGCGGCGCTGTTCCTAACAACACTGTGATTGCAAACGTTTTGCTAAATGCAGCTTCAGTAGTCAATGGCTTCGACATTGAAGGCAGCTCCGTCACCGTGGATGGCATAGGTAAGAGATACTGAGTTCTGCTTGTTTGGAAAACTTCACAGGCTGAAAAAGTATTCATCAAACTAATGTTTCTCCTCATTTACAGCTTCAAGTGGAGTCAGTCAACAGATCAGTCTCGTCACTGCATCCTGTCTGGTGCTGTTGTCATGGCTACTGTCAAGCCAGCAATAGCATCTGTGCTGATTTCCTCATGAATTCCCATGAGAACAAGAACGACATCTCTGGAATGAAAAAGGACTTTATCGTCAGCAAAAATCCCAGATTGTTGATTTTGTTTATGTGTTGCATTGTTTTGGATGAACAAACCACCAAGTTCAACTTTGCACTGATCCGACACATCAATGACAGTGGATTAGGTTTGTTTGTGGAACTGAACACGTTATTGTTTAGGGACGTCCAGGATCCTGGACAGAATGACACAGCTGCCTTTAAGCTTCTGTTCTATTGAAACATAACAACACTATCTATGAAACACTGGGGAGTTCAACAAATATCTGTACTGTTGCACTGTTAAATTCAAAATGTATCTGACTTCACTGAGCACTGTGGCATAGCAATATTCAACTTTGTTCGTTATTAATGTCGTCTTATCTAAACTTTTATATAATCTCCAAATGCATGTAAAATGAATGTTTAAGTTTGTATTTGAAATTAAATGAAGGAAAACATGCAGGTCATAGCGGGCTTCACAATGCGACCTCATTTATTTGATCAAAGGTTATGCTGTATCTGGTGTATATATATATATATATATATATATATATACACCAGATACAGCATAACCTTTGATCAAATAAAAGAGGTCGCATTGTGAAGCCCGCTATGACCTGCATGTTTTCCTTCATTTAATTTCAAATACAAACTTAAACATTCATTTTACATGCATTTGGAGATTATATAAAAGTATAGATAAGACGACATTAATAACGAACAAAGTTGAATATTGCTATGCCACAGTGCTCAGTGAAGTCAGATACATTTTGAATTTAACAGTGCAACAGTACAGATATTTGTTGAACTCCCCAGTGTTTCATAGATAGTGTTGTTATGTTTCAATAGAACAGAAGCTTAAAGGCAGCTGTGTCATTCTGTCCAGGATCCTGGACGTCCCTAAACAATAACGTGTTCAGTTCCACAAACAAACCTAATCCACTGTCATTGATGTGTCGGATCAGTGCAAAGTTGAACTTGGTGGTTTGTTCATCCAAAACAATGCAACACATAAAACAAAATCAACAATCTGGGATTTTTTGCTGACGATAAAGTCCTTTTTCATTCCAGAGATGTCGTTCTTGTTCTCATGGGAATTCATGAGGAAATCAGCACAGATGCTATTGCTGGCTTGACAGTAGCCATGACAACAGCACCAGACAGGATGCAGTGACGAGACTGATCTGTTGACTGACTCCACTTGAAGCTGTAAATGAGGAGAAACATTAGTTTGATGAATACTTTTTCAGCCTGTGAAGTTTTCCAAACAAGCAGAACTCAGTATCTCTTACCTATGCCATCCACGGTGACGGAGCTGCCTTCAATGTCGAAGCCATTGACTACTGAAGCTGCATTTAGCAAAACGTTTGCAATCACAGTGTTGTTAGGAACAGCGCCGCTGAAGACGAGATCCAAAGTATTGTAGATTGATCCATTTCTGCAGGAGGAGAAACAAATAAATGTTGAATGAAATATCAGATTTAGGCTGCAATCCTGAAAATGTAACAATATGTTCACAAATTACCTGAATTGGACCACTTCCAAGGAACGGAAGGAAGAGGGGAATTCCTTTTTGTACTGAGGTTCAAGCTGCAGAAACAGAAAACACATGGTATTTAAAAAAATTAACTTGTTTTATGCTCAATGCACTGATGCCACAATGATATTATTTTGGCTCCTTGATAAAAAATACTAAAATAGAAAACACAATAATGTGAAGCCACAGGTTTTATTTTGAGAAGAGGCTTACCTGATCCTTTATGAGAGAAGCTCTTCCTTTAAAAGCAGCAGATGATGGATCCAACAAGTCGGTTGTGAATGTTTGCTGAACAGACCTGAAAATCACTTGCTTTGTTGTGATGGGAGCGGTTGTTGGTGTGCAGTTGTAGTGTTGTTGTAGCGTTGCTGCAGTTTGTTGCTGCAGTTGTTGTTGGTGGTTGTGTTGTTGGTGCAGTTGTAGTTGTTGTTGTAGCTGTTGTTGCTGCAGTTGTAGTTGTTGTTGCCGCAGTTGTAGCTGTTGTTGCTGCAGTTGTAGTTGTTGTTGGTGCAGTTGTAGTTGTTGTTGCTGCAGTTGTAGTTGTTGTTGGTGCAGTTGTAGTTGTTGTTGTAGCTGTTGTTGCTCCAGTTGTAGCTGTTGTTGCTGCAGTTGTAGCTGTTGTTGCTGCAGTTGTTGCTGCAGTTGTAGCAGTTGTTGCTGCAGTTGTAGCAGTTGTTGCTGCAGTTGTAGCAGTTGCAACTGGACTTGCTATAACACATTTTTTAGAAAAATGTTTGCTGCATCAGAAACATGGTTCTTGATTTTTGTCACAACAGGCAATACATCAATCATAGTGTCAACTATTAAAAGCCCCTTGGACATTGGTGGATTACTGTTATAAGCGTTTTTTACATAAGTAGTAAAAGACAACGCTTCTCTGCAGAGGAAACAGTTCTGCTGGTGCTCAAAGGCAAAGTACATGAGCAGATCATCTGCGTGACAACAGTGTACATGCCCTGTGCAGCATGTGGGTGCATATTACTATCTTTATAAGGCCCCATGAAATAACAGGAACATACTGGACGATTAACTTTTGTGGTAGTTTGATATCAATGCACCAACACTGCTGCCAACCACAGCTAATTTGAAGATCATTGGACAGATTGGTGCTCAGATGAGTGCAGTAGTATGTACTAGATGATGAACTTGGCTGGGGGAATAAGAAAAAGTCAGTTGTGTCATGTTATGAGATAGATGTTGTATTTACTTACCAATTACACTGATTGTTTTAGAATCTATCGTCACGTTGAAGGTGCTGTTGAGATTATTTACAGCTGCTACTAAGGTTTCAGCAACAACAACATTCTCTGGGAGTTCTGAAGTGGTAGAATTCGTACTGAACAGAATCTCCAAATCTGCATCAACTTTATCTGCTCTAGTTGGTCGTTTCCTAGATCAGGAAACCAAATGAGACAAGTATTAATAATAATATTAGCTGACTGTAGATTAATCAAAACGTATAATTTGCACATGAAACTTTCAACACAGTGAGTCAGTAACCCTGAGCTTAAACAATATTAGTAAAGTAACAAATATGTTTTTACCTGAACTCTTTCACACGGCACTTGTCGAACTTTTTACCAAATTTGTTCTTGTATATTGTGTTGCACTGCAAAAAAAGAAGCAACACTTAGACACTGGGAAGGTCTCAAACAATTTTGATGAAATAAATTAAAGAATAAATTGATATTCTGGTGGAAATAAATCATCACAACTGGTTTCTAGTGTAAAATGTAAATAATGGGCAAAACTGACACAGTTAATAAATAATATATAGAATATGAAAGTGTACTCACCGGCCCTACGAGTTTTTGTTCAAGATCTTTGTATTGACTGCTTTCTGGGTTTTTGAGATCGTCAGTATATGGCTCATCAGTCAAGCCCACTGAGACAGTGTAAATAGGTTCAGAAGCCACAGTTGTTGTTGTTGCACTTGTAGTTGATGTAGGAGTTAGTGTTGTAGTTGTTGTAGGGGTTGGTGTTGAGGTTGTTGCAGTAGTTGGTGTTGTAGTTGTTGTTGGAGTTGTTGTTGGAGTTGTTGTCGGGGTTGTTGTTGGAGTTGTTGTCGAGTTGTTGTCGGTGTGTTGTTGTTGGAGTTGTTGTCGGGTTGTTGTTGGAGTTGTTGTCGGAGTTGTTGTTGGAGTTGTTGTGTGTTGTTGTTGTTGGAGTTGTTGTCGGTGTTGTTGTTGGAGTTGTTGTCGGTGTTGTTGTTGGAGTTGTTGTCGGTGTTGTGTTGGAGTGTTGTGGTGTTGTTGGTGGGGTTGTTGTTGTGGTTGTTGTGGTCGTGTGGTTGTTGTTGGAGTTGTTGTCGGTGTTGTTGTGGATTGTTGCGGTTGTGGAGTGTTGTCGGTGTTGTTGTCTGTGTTGTTGTTGGAGTTGTTGTCGGTGTTGTTGTTGGAGTTGTTGTTGGAGTTGTTGTCGGTGTTGTTGTTGTCGGTGTTGTTGTCGGTGTTGTTGTTGGAGTGTTGTTGTTGGAGTTGTTGTTGGTGTTGTTGGAGTTGTTGTCGGTGTTGTTGTTGGAGTTGTTGTTGGAGTTGTTGTCGGTGTTGTTGTTGGAGTTGTTGTCGGTGTTGTTGTTGGAGTTGTTGTTGGAGTTGTTGGAGTTGTTGTCGGTGTTGTTGTTGGAGTTGTTGTCGGTGTTGTTGTCGGTGTTGTTGTTGGAGTTGTTGTCGGTGTTGTTGTGGTGTTGTTGGAGTTGTTGTCGGTGTTGTTGTTGGTGTTGTTGTTGGAGTTGTTGTCGGTGTTGTTGTTGGAGTTGTTGTTGGAGTTGTTGTTGGAGTTGTTGTCGGTGTTGTTGGAGTTGTTGTCGGTGTTGTTGTTGGAGTTGTTGTTGGAGTTGTTGTGGGTTGTTGTTGGTGTTGTTGTCGGTGTTGTTGTTGGAGTTGTTGTCGGTGTTGTTGTTGGAGTTGTTGTGTTGTGTTGTGTTGTTGTTGGAGTTGTTGTCGGTGTTGTTGTTGTGAGTTGTTGTTGGAGTTGTTGTGGTTGTGTGTTGTTGTCGTGTTGTTGTTGGTAGTGTTGTTGAGTTGTTGTCGGTGTGTTGTCGGTGTGTTGTTGTGGGTGTTGTTGTGGGTTGTTGTTGGAGTTGTTGGAGTTGTTGTTGTGTGTTGTTGTTGGAGTTGTTGTTGGGTTGTTGTTGGAGTTGTTGTCGGTGTTGTTGTGTGGTGTTGTTGTTGGGAGTTGTTGTCGGTGTTGTTGTCGGAGTTGTTGTCGGTGTTGTTGTTGGAGTTGTTGTCGGGGTTGTTGTTGGAGTTGTTGTCGGGTTGTTGTTGAGTTGTTGTCGGTGTTGTTGGTTGTGTGGAGTGTTGTCGGAGTTGTTGTGGAGGTTGTAGTGTTGTCGGTGTTGTTGTTGGAGTTGTTGGAGTTGTTGTTGGTGTTGTTTGGAGTTGTTGTTGGAGTTGTTGTCGGTGTTGTTGTTGGAGTTGTTGTTGGAGTTGTTGTTGGAGTTGTTGTCGGTGTTGTGGTGGTTGTTGTTGGAGTTGTTGTCGGTGTTGTTGTTGGAGTTGTTGTCGGAGTTGTTGTGGAGTTGTTGTTGGAGTTGTTGTTGGAGTTGTTGTCGGTGTGTTGTTGTTGGAGTTGTTGTGGGTTGTTGTTGGAGTTGTTGGTTGGGTGTTGTTGACAAGACCTGAAGTTGACATTGTGCCTTGTGATCAAAGGAAGTATGTTTTGTATAATGACATGAGGTGGTTGAAAATTAAAGATGATTGTTCACTTGTCCTGCGTAAAGTTACATGGGAAGACCAAGGGGAATACATGTGTACTTATTTAGAACCGGAGTTTAAATTTGTTCCATATCAAAATTATTGGATAGAAGGTCATATAACTTGTAAAGTGACACTCATGATAAAAGATTTGAGTCCTATTGGAGTTTTCACGGTTACTAAAGGGGTTCAGGAACAATTTACCACAGTAACCATTCCAAGGGTGAATAGTACACAGATGAAGTTTGTTACTTTAGCTCCAGAAACAAGTAAGAGTGTTCATACATCAACTCAGGCTATTACTCTAGCTATGGCTTTGAAGGGGATGAATGCTACAACAGTGAGCCTAGATTTACTTGTTCTTGGTTGAGGGAATTACCATATGTAAATTTACTTGATCGGCATGAAAATATCACGACGGCGGTCCCTGATATAATGGAAGTGACATCAGTGAGAGTTAACAGCTGTTTCTGTTCAAATAATACTTATGATGGGCCGGGAATGTTTATGGGGATATCAGATTGTGACAAATATATGATGGACTTGGGTAAGCATGAACATAAAATTTGTAATGATTCGTATGAAGTAACTTTTTATGTACCACATCACAGACGGAATATAACTTTAAGGGTGCAGAACCAAAGTTTGCCCGGGAATGTGACTATAGGGAATTTCAAGGATATTTGGTGGGTTTGTGGTGATAAGGCATATATATTTCTACCGTATGGGTGGACAGGATGCTTTTATATGGCAACGTTGAAACTCCCATATGAGGTTTTTACTATCCAGAAGGGAAAAGGGCCAGATGAGGTCCAATCTAATGTCGTTTCCGGAAGTAGGAAGAAACGGGAGATGGCACAGTTTAACAATTTGGAATCTTATCATTGGAGAATAAGTCTAGCAGAGAAGTGGGCTATAGGATTATTTCCATGGTATGGGGTGACATTCTTGGCAGATCACATTGATAATATTACCTACACCCTACAGGGTTTTGCAAACGAAACCATAAAAGGTTTTGAATATTTGTCAAAGCCACAGACTGACGTTGCTAAAACATGACATGGCTCTTGACTATATTTTGGCCAAACAAGGTGGCCTATGTGTGGCTTTGAACTTAACTGGGAATGCTTGCTATACTTTGATTCCTGATAGTTCTGATATGACTAGTGTCATAGATGCATTTAAGCTTATAAGAGATGCGTTCGGCCTGTCGGAAAATGCTGGATGGTCTGCAAATGCTTGGTTGCAAGAGAAATTAGGGCCAGTAGGAGCAATGTTAGTTCAGATTTTGGCAGCACTCATTCTAGCGTTGAGTGTGATGTTTTGTTTTTGTACGCTGTTGTTGACCTTTGCGAAGGTTATGATATTGAAATGGGTTGGAGTTGTGATGCCCGGTGATCAAACTCAGATGCCATTATTACGTGGTGCTGACACGGATGTTGATGAGGACAACGTGATAAGGGGCGACCTGGTGGAGGCATATCCATTTTGAATATCTGATGTTATTATAATCCTAACATTTACCTCTGTTATTGCTTAGTTATTTTGTAGTTTCTTATTATATTAGTGGTGTGTTTACAGGGGGGAAATGGACAATGTGACTTATAATTTCACATTTACTTATAGAGTGTTAATCTGTATTTGATGTTTAATTTGTATCTGTTCTGTATGCAAAAGATACTGGTTTTCTTTTCTTTCATTCTAGAACATATTGGGGGAAGACCACAGTGAGGGTGGTTGATTGTTCAGGGACTCCGATGTGTTGAATGGATTCAGACGCTTCAAACATGGACGATACGAATGGACTGAAGGACTCTGAACAAGGACTTGTGATACAATATCCAGATTCCACACGTCATCGATACTACAACTTAGAATCAATGCTGCTGAGAAACTGCAGTGTTATACATTCTTATGTCTTCTCTTATATATTGCATGAGTAATATTTAAATTGAACTATATTCTCTGTGTGTTAATTGCTTGGAAAATGATGTTTTTTGTTATTGGGTAAATATACTGGGACCTCAGATGTTTTCTTTTTCTTGGTGTTTAGGGATAGTGGGGCTAGGCAGGAAAAGGTCCGTTGGAAGGTGCGATGGGTCGACCAGCCTGACTTTGGACATTGTTTTGTTTTGATTTGCTGAGGGTTCCATATGTATTTGCTTAAGTCATTTCCTTACACAATTTGCTAAAATTCCTCATTTCATTGGTATGGAGTACTATGTATGGTCGCCTAGGCAGAGAGGCTGTGAGAGAATTTTCCTGTCTAGTTTGTTTGATGGATATTTCAGGAAAGATAGCTGCCTGACGGGTTTTTCACTCTCACTTTTACACTCCATACAGTTGCTTTATTGTTAAAATTATGCTGTAGGACGGATTGTTATTTTTGTCATGATTATACACCTGTATGTTTTATTCTTTTGCTCTTTCGAGACTTTGTGTAGTCTCGAAGGGGGGGAATATGTGGTATATTCAGCTAACATAGCTCGTTTTGACATGTGTGTAAATCATAATGACAGGTTTAAAGCTAGGGGCCCTCGTTTCTGGACTCTCAGATTTCCTAAGTATTATTCCATATATTACTCGTTAGTTCTCTCCCTCGGAGAATGCTCTTTGACCTGTTCGATGGAGGGGTTTCCATCTTTATGTACGAAGCATGTCTTTAATTAGAGGCCCCTATGTGTGACGTCATTTTATCTCAAATCTTGGGCATAAACAACTTTCCTATATGAAGGCTTGTCCTGACATCGGCGAGACAGACTTCTGCATTGGCTGAGAACGTCTCCGGGTATACCTAGGTACCTGTCCTGACCTGTAACTTCTGTGTAATAAACCTTATTATACAAGCAAGAACGGTGTCCGCGGAGATTCCTTCAACATCACTGTTGCTTAAATATACAACAGTCCAAAAAATGAAAAAAAAGTCATACTTTGGTATGTCGTCCAAAATATGATAAAAAAGTCAAAATGTCGTTCGAAATCACCTAAAGTCAGTTTTGTATGTCGTCCAAAATATAATAAAAAAGTCAACCGTCGTTATGACGTTTGAAATCACCTAAAAAGTTAGTTTTGTATGTCGTCCAAAATAGGGGGGAAAAAATGAAATAAAGTCATACTTCGGTATGTTGTCCAAAATAGGAAAAAGAAGTCCAAATGTCGTTCGAAATCACCTAAAAAGTCAGTTTTGTATGTCGTCCAAAATATAATTAAAAAGTCAACCGCCGTTATGACGTTCGAAATCACCTAAAAACTCATAGTTTTGTAGGTCGTCCAAAATATATTTTCAAAAAAATCATACTTCGATACGTCGTTCGAAATCACCTAAAAAGTCATAGTTTTTTTAGGTCGTCCAAAATGATAAAAGTCATACTTCAGTATGTCGTTCGAAATCACCTAAAAAGTTAGTTTTGTATGTCGTCCAAAATAGGGGGAAAAAAATGAAATAAAGTCATACTTCGGTATGTCGTCCAAAATAGGGAAAAAAAGTCCAAATGTCGTTCGAAATCACCTAAAAAGTCATAGTTTTTTTAGGTCGTCCAAAATATGATAAAAAAGTCATACGTCGGTATGTCGTTCGAAATCACCGAAAAACTCATAGTTTTGTAGTTCGTCCAAAATATGATAAAACCGTTTGAAATCACCTAAAAATTCATAGTTTTGTAGGTCGTCCAAAATATGATAAAAAAGTCATACTTCGGTATGTCATTCGAAATCACCTAAAAAGTCAGTTTTGTATGTCGTCCAATATATGATAAAAAAGTCATACGCCGTGTATGCCGCTCGTTTACAGATGTTTTTCTAAGGGTATGTCTAGGCGTTTTCCAAAAAAGGCCATTTGGAGACTCCAAAGGACCCTTGGTAACCATGGTCACATAACCTATGCTAAAAAGGCTACTTTTACATTTACACTTATACCTACATATAAAAGAGTCAAAACAGGTCATATGGTAGAAAATTTATACAAATATACATTTTACATGTTATTGGCAACATGCCAGTCATGACTCGGTGTTGAGTAGTTTGTTGAGCCAAAGTCATTAGTGTTTTGAAGAATTGTCTGTAAAATGGAGTTACTAAAATACAGTTGAAAAAGCTGCAGGACTGTGTACGTAGCTGTACGCTGGGGTCCTGGTGAATGGGTGGGTCTGAAGGTGGGCTGTGGTGGTATTCTGTCTGGAACATCAACATCATTCCATCTCTCTCCAGATGTGCTGGTTGATAAACCGGCTTGACTGCTGCTGCTGCTGCTTCTCCCTCTCCATCCCCGTCCTCTGCCTCTTGGTCTTCTCCTGCTGGCAGAACCTCTCTCCTCTCCTGAGGAACTGTCCTGCTGCTCCACTCTATGTGGCCGCTTGCTGGCTGGGCGCGAAGTATCCGGCTCCCAATCCTGATCTGAATCTACATCAGATGATTGCCTATTTTGTGAAAATAAAGAAATAACAGTCATTTACAAAACTAGATATAACTTTTCTGCATTCTACACAGACACACACACACACACACATACAGTGAAACAAAGGGGCACACACACCTCCCCCACATCAAAGGGACACACATATACACACACAGTGAAACAAAGGGGCACACACACACATACAGTAATTGATAAGTTATATATTATAATAAAATACTTACTTGTCGAGAGTAATGTCTCCTCCATCCAGAAACCTGGAGTCAAATGACATTTCGCTCCCTTCGTCTGATATTTCGTCCCCAGACTTGTCGCTATCACGCCGAAGACACAATTCCAGGGCTTCTTTGGTCGAGTAATTTGTTTTCTCCAAACATTTCGCCATTGTGTAGCTTCTAAAGTCTCAGAAACTCTCAAAAACAACACTTTTTGCCTTTTACGCACAGACGCACGAGAAACTGGTACCAGTTGTTCGCCTTTACGCAGTGACTTCCTTGTTGTGGCTTTATGTTTACCCCCTGAAGCGGCATGTCTGCGTGTTGGAAATTTCATTGGCTATACGAAGCACCAGTCATCAGAACAATCGGTGGCAATTGGCTCAGTCTTTACACGACAGAAGAGGGGCAGGCACTGTCCTTCAACGAGGTCTCTCGTTGGCTATTGTAGGCTGTGACAGGACATGCCAGCTCCTATTGGGTCAAGTGAGCTGTCAATCTAAAGTTCAGAGTGCAGCCTTCATTTTGAAATCAAGATATCGGCTATGTTTACATGCTAACGGGAGTTACGAGGGAAAATACATCAATAATTACACATAGCTGCCGGCTAGTTTGAAATGATGCAACAGCAGTCTGTGGGTATTTATTGATGTAATAATATGTTTTGGACTAAATATGTTCCTGGATTGGATCGTCTGGACCTTTGGCAATGCAACAAGACCGTTTTTGTTGGAATGTTATCGATCTGTGGATTACGATGAGGCTTCTTAGGTGAGTGACCTCGATTTTGTTTTTTGTTTTTTTGTTGGTGGTCTGACAGAGGCGTTGATTGTACCTGCTGTGGTGATCGTATCTTAAAATGGTTTGCATCAATCGAATCACAATAATCTTAGCTTTCCAAAGATATGTCGCATCAGTACCTAGCTATACGAAGCAGTTGGGTAAATAACAAAGTTTGACGCTTAACAGGATTGTTAAGAGGTTAATCTGGGCAACCATTGACTACTAATAATATATTTAAACCTGCAATTATCCACTTGGGAGCAGCTGAAACGAGCTGTTAATACAACTTTGACATATCACCTTTTAAGTTGAAATGGCAAACATGGCAGCAAACAGTTGTACATTTCCACATACAGTGGATACATATCAACATTATCATTCATTTGGAGTCATGTTTCTGTCCACATTTGGAGTCATGTTTCTGTCCAAACTTCCGTCTCTTTTAGCTCTGTTTTTGGTCTCCACCTACTCCTGAGGGAAATATCTGTATCTTTTCCTGCTAAATGTTCCACTATGTTCACCAGTTAGTCTACAGCTAACTGGCTGTTTGCTGTTTGGTGCTGAGCAGGTACTGTACAATGGGTTTTTAGAGCTTTTTAGAGCAAAACAGCTGCCTGCTGCAGCCAAAAACGACGCTATGAGAGCACTGAGAGTGAGTAAAAACAGTAAACCAAAACAATGAGCTCCAATATCTGTAAAGCTTAGGGGAATTAAAGAGTTGGGTGTTATCTTATCTCTGCGTACATGACAGCGAGCAACAACAAAAAATGTTAAATCGTTTTCTTAACAATTCATTGTGATTAACCATTTACATTCATTTTAAATTAGCACCTGTGCCCTTGTCGTTTTTTTTAGGACTGTTGGGAGAAATAATGGCTGCCAGCTTGGCTCAAGGAGGACCAGCTCCGAATTTCATGATGCTTTGGTGCTACAAGTTCCTGTACACTGGGTCCATGGACATTGAAAACTTGGACAAAAAACATCTGGGAGATGATCAATACACTGATCTCTTATCAAGAGTAAGAACAAAAGACACGCCTCAAGAGTCGTGCCACATTAGTTTTATGGGAGGGGGCGAGGAGGAGGGGGTTGTTTGGTGATGAAAGCTGCCTCCATATACGTCACCTGCCTCCAGATCAGCCAATAGCAACATTCCATTGCAATCAACCAGTAGAGGGCAGTGGCTATGCATATTTATAAACGCACTATGTAGAATTCAAATACTTCACACTAAAATGTCAATATTTGGACCTGAATCTATCAACAACACTACTAAATACCCATATACACTGGTTTTCAGCTGAAAAAAGTGGGTTAGGGTTAGTTACAGAGTCTTCATAACATAAGCCTTTGTTGACATAAACTAAAGACTAATCAGCAGTCTAGATCTGACAAAACATGGAGACAACCAAGATACGATCACACTTTATTGATCACCTGGAAGAAAATTTAGGAATTGAACAGATCAGGGCACCAACTATCTCTGTCACTCATACAATCGAATTGTGACATTCTTGAAAAGTTAGCAATATGGCTTGATGTGTATGTTGACAACACAAAAGCTGTTAGCTGTCGGTTTTAATTTTAGGTAGAGGAAGCCACTGAGACAACAATTCAAGGTCTCACAGAGCAGATCTTGAATGGTGGGTACACAGGATCAATCACTTTGGAGAAAAAGGATGAAATAATCTGGTATGTTGGAGGTGCTGGTGCTTAATTGTACTGTTTCAGAATCAAAAATGTGTACCTGTGTGTGTGTATTGGCATGAAAGTTTCTAGATTTCAAAAACCATAAAAGCTACAACACTACACTTTGGCATCATCACCTGACAACATGGTCAAGCTATAACAATCACTTTTTCATTACATGATTTAACCATCGTCCTATTGAGACAAAGTCATTGTGTCACTGTATTACGTATAAACGTATGCCTGACCAGACTTTCTGTCAATTTGTTATTCCCTTTAGCTGCTATTGTGCCACAACTGGGTTCCCATGTTTTGGGAGTAAAATGGCCTTTGTTAATGAAATACCATACCCCAACTGCTGATTAAAAACATTTGGTGGCTATACATGGATCTACACATATGATGATGAGTAATGCTGCAAAATTTGGTTTCATTGTATTCCCAAATAACATTACATTCTCCATGAAATCCTTAAGTTTAAGTATTCTGTGATTAACCATGTTTATGCTTGTTTTAAATGTTTGTACATGTGTTCATGTGATTTATTACAAAAACAGTGCTGTTTCCAATTCTGCTGCAGATAAGGGATGGCTTGAAGCTGTATGGCTTGTGTGATATCATGGCCAATTACCCAGATATCTGTCAGCCTTTGTTTGTGCCAGGGGTAGAAATGACACTAAGTGCAGCATAGATACAAGTTTAAGATTCGTTTTTTCTGTTGCATCATGATAGTCTTTTTTCAGTTCTATATGACTTAGAAGTTGAGTTCAAATGGTGTTACTCTGTGTGCTTCAGTTAGTCCTAAATGCAAGAGTGACAAGTGCTCTACTTACTTGTTTACTATAAATCCGACTTCTTACACATGAAACTTTAACATCATTAAATACCATAAGGGTATAAGGGTATGGGAGGTAGGAGAACTTATCTCCAGAGTATCACTTAAATGGGATCTGTAAGGGAAATGTAACATTTTGACCACAATATGATCATGTTAATTTCCCCTTTGATTGATCATAATTGAATCTCATACAATGTAACCTTGATCACGCTGTATCCTGTACAACTGAATGAATCTTGGCCTGATTGCTTTAACTAAGGCATTGTTGTTTTCATGTCATCAGAAGATCCTGACCTTTGACTTTGTAACAACCCCAACCAGAGTGGGAGGGATGAGCCAAATGTATAAAGACAAAGAACTGTTTCCCATCGGTGTGCATATTACAAACTAACCTTTGTCGTATGCACCATGCTCTGAGCATTAAAGTGTGACAATACTGTAAGAGAATTGTGTCTCGTTCCTCGTTGGTAGAGTGGGATTGTAGAAATTGCCACGACAATTTGGGGGCTCGTCCGGGATGCCTAACTCATTTATGCTTCAAACCACTTTCAAGACCAAGTGTAAATCTGCGCGCAGTCGGTGAGGGGATTCTAAATTGCCCAAGACCCAGAAGTCTACGTCTCCTGAGGGCAAGTCGTAATCGACTCCCAGGGGGACAAGAGGCCGCTTGTGAGATCTTGGAATGAAGATATTTCGATACGGCATCTAAAATTTTTTTTCAAGGAGGATACAGTATTGAAGACCACGGGGTGACGTCTGAGGTAGAGTGACATTACTTAGGGGTGACGACCCATTGATAAAGGAAATAATGAATAATGTCAATGAATGTCATGTCTGATCTCTGTTTGCTGGTAAGTGAGTGACTGCGAATTAATATCGAAATGGGGAAACTTAGTAGCAAACCTTTTACTGAAGTTTCTGATCTAATGGGATGTGCAAAAATGATGTGTGAGAAACATGGTGATGACTCCTGTAAACAGCTTCTGTTGTGGGTAGGAAAGTTAGAATTTTCTGAGAATGGTAGTTTTAGTATAAATCATATACAGACGCTACAAAATAAATTGGGAAAATATGACAAAATAAAGGGTATAACCAAAATAAATCATATAGCATTTAAGATGTGTGAATCAGAAAAAAGAAAAGAAACAGACAACAAAGTAGTGAGCAGGGGCGCAAGAGGGAGGGGATGGGAAACTAATCAATGTCCTCAGCTCTCACATTCACAGAAGCTGGATCTCCTCCCTGCCTCAGCTGCACATCAGAGTCACCTGAACCAACAGCCTGCTATCTCATACCGAGACATCCAAGTACAGTCGGCCGCAACAGAACACCAAATCAGGCGCAGCATCCGCTCCAACCCCATAGTAAGGCCGCTGAAACCATCGCGGCACAAGACAGTCTCGGGTCTGACAGACTCAGTCCCACATCCACAAGAACAAGAGCACGAGACGTCCACAATCTCCCAATGATTGAGGTGCCTAATCCAAGAGCAGACGCCGATGCAGTGATGTATGTCTACAGAGCCTGGACACCAGAGGAGATGCGCTGAATTTCCAGTGAACTGCCAGACATAGCTACACAAGGAGGGGCTGCAGTTGTTGAAGTACTGGCCCAAATTGTACAAGAGTAAAGGCAGAAGTTGAGAGAAACCAGAAGTCTCTTGCTCCACAGCATGAAACTGAAATGGGGCAAAGTATAAGGAGACTGGCCAGAGACAGACATGCGCTATGACTGGAGAACAGATGCTGTGTATCGCAGACATGTGGAGAGACTTTATGAGAACAGCCTGCTGAATAGGTGGTCAGATTGAGGAAAGTCTTCAAAGAAAACAGCTGAATATTACCACCAGAAGGCCCTGACCACTGTGCGAGAGACTGTAACAGAACAAGGCTGAAAAGGGGATCCACTGGACTTCTTTTTCACTTATCCCAGAGACTGCACAGAGGATGAGGCATGGCTTGCGGCAGAGGCGGAGGAGACTCCAGATTCAGGTGAACGCACCCCCAACACCACATACACGTACAAACATTACAAAGAATTGTTTAACATGACAAAAAACAAGTGGATCTGAAGTTTTACCTGAAATAACTCTACAGGTAGCAGGCAAAATATCACATTTCTGGTTGATTCTGGGGCCATAAAACAAAAATTATCTTACAAAATTGAGTGGTATATATATTTTCACTGTTGGGGCATCAGGCACCACAATTAAATAATCATATACCACACCACTGTCTGTTATCAAAACAGATGGGGATATAAAAAGTAAATGTTGAACAGAGGAAGGGGTTAAAGTTAACAGAACATGAGATATCCCAGGTGAATATGTACAACCAGATCATGGTAAGCCACTGTACATATACCAATGGGACCTGTTACCCTCGGGGCCCAGGTACATAACCTAAGATCTGCTTGAAATAGCACACACACACGACATCATGCAAGCATCTGATTTACATTGCACAGCCACAGTTAGTGAAGGACCAGACACAGAGTTTGAAAAAGATGGTTCCAGGAAGATAAAGAAAGCAATTTTATTACTAGTGATTGGGTGTATTACAATAATAGAATGTGCACATTGACTGTTGTGTTGACCCCCGCAGTAGCCAAATTCTTTAATATACATAACTCATCACCACATGTGTCTCTAGCTAAAGCAAATGATGATTAGTTAAAGGGACTGAACCTCTCAATGTGACACCAAAGAGCACATACCGTTTATGTCAAACACAACATCCACTCAAACCAGAGGCAGTAGCAGGGATAATACCAGTAGAGCCATCCTCAAGATTCCAAAACCGCGTACCAAAAGACAATTAATGTCATTTTTAGGGATGACAGGCTACTGTAGACAGTGGATCTGTGATTATGCATCCCTGGAGGCTCCACTCTTGTATGTTATGCATGGCCAAGGACTGAGACCAACAGACAACCTGACGTGGACGACAGACGCTGACACAGCATTTACCCAGCTACAACAGACTGACTTCTACACCTACACTGGGACTACCAGATCAAAACAGATCATTTACACAGACTGTAAATGAGACAGGGGGTTTCATGACAACAGTATAGTACAACGACCAGTGGCGTATTTCTCCTAAAAATTTGATAGCTTGGCATTGGGTCAGCCTCTCTGTCTAAGAGCAGAAAGGACATCAAGAGGTCACATTGTTAACGCCATATTCTGTATCTTCTATTTTGCTAAGAGCAACAACCTAATTCTATTAACAGCCATTTTACTCCCTACAGCGATATCTGTCTGTAAGTGTGAAGCTCACACTAAAAGTGATTCTGTTTCAACAGGTAATGCTCAAGCAGATACAGCAGCAAAGGAAGCGGCACAACTAACCAACATACTGTAAATGTCACAATTGATTGATACTCCTCTTGCCTTTCTCTCACAGATTTAGCAGAAGCACAGAGCCATGCTAAACAACATAGAGAAAGCAGCCTGTAAAAGGGCTGAATGTACATATGTTAACAATGTATGTCAATCTGAGGACGGCCGTCCATGTCTGTTTAAATGTTTATTTGTTGTTTTGTTTGTTTTTATTGAAAATTGTCGGGTTTTCACAAATTACTCACAATGTTTTTTTCGAAATGTTTAATTTGTCTGACAAGCAACACTACAAGAGGCCAGGACATACAAGCCCCTGGCCAACCATTTGATCACTTGCAAATGGATTTCATTGAACTAACACCATGTGAAGGAAAGAAATATTGTCTTGTGGCTGTTGACATGTTTTCTAAATGGGTTGAAGTTTTCCCTACAGGTAAAGCAGATGCCTCTGCAGTGGCAAAGGTGTTAGTGCGAGAAATCATTCCCCCATTGGGAATCCCACATAACATCAACAGTGATAACGGAACTCATTTTGTAAATAATCAACTTTCAACATTTTTAGGTATCAATCTGAAACAGCATTGCACCTAGCATCCAGAGAGTGGTGGAGCAGTTGAAAGAGAAAATGGAACAATTAAAAACAAACTGGTCAAATGCTGTGATGACATAGGACTCTCATGGATAAAAGCACTACCTGTAGTGTTAATGGCCATGAGAGGGAGGGGAAGGGCCAGAACAGGTCTGTCGCCATTTGAAATTCTTCCAGGCAGACCTATGAATACTGGAATGGCCCTCCCCCAAGAAAATCAAGTCCTCAACTCAGAACTCCTAGAAGATGTGATGCTTAGTTACTGTGTGAACTTAACCAAAATATTGAGCCTTATACACACAGGTAAAAGCAGCACTCCCGCAACCAGCAGAGGGCCAGTTGCATAACCTGAAACCAGGAGACTGGGTGCTGATAACCTACAGCGGTTAATGTGAAAGAAAGAACCACCGGGACACACGCCAGCCATTGCAGAAAGGTGCCGCCACTTGAGACGGAGGCCCAGGGAGAGAGTCCCGCTCCACTCACAGACGAGGAACAGAAGCAAAAAAAAAAAGACGGCTGCTCTAACTGAGGTGTAAAACAGATACCAACAACCAACAGCTGTTGCAAACCAAGGAAGAAACAGCAAAAGAAGGAAGGAAGGAACTAAAAAAAAAAAAAAAAAAAAAGGGGAGGGCTAGGGCTAAATATCAATGACTGACTACAGACTCCAGCACCCCTTTGGGGAGACAGTCCGTGATCTTGAACGAACAACATGTTGCCGTACAATATTAATCCTTACGATTGTGGTCCCAATTGTATTGTGTCTAGAAAAAAAACAGTGCCAATGTCAGTACAATTACTCTGCGTCACTTGCAACACAGTTCTAGATCTAATGTTGATGAAAAGCCAATGTCTTTTCTATGCAAAAGTAACAATTGTGATAGAGATAGCCATCAAGCACTATCATATTACTACATGCGGAACAGAAGGCTCCATTGTGCTACTAAAATATCTCAACACAAGTAAATATCTGAAACAATCTGTAATCTGGTGTCAAAAAGACAAGGAACGACCTACCAGTCACAAATTTGTAAAAACACAACAAAGTCCACACCTCCTGCAAATCAACAATACAAGCAATTTAGCCATCACTATGATGCAAGAATGGGCTACTGCCCGTAACATTTCTGATTGCTGGATCTGCCAACATTTACCTACATCATCACAGACACCTATGGTAATGCCTGTACCAATATCAGTAGCAGACCTTAAAGTATTTAAAGTTGCCAAAATTATAGAGACTTTCTCAGACTGTTATATTCCAGGGCCAACTCATCATAACAGTGAAATGGACATCATTTATTTTTATCTTATCAGAATTTAACAGAGCGCACAGACCAAGTGAGTTAAAAACTGCAGTACTGTGGAAAATATCCAAGTCCGAGACCATTGTGCATGCAATGCTCCAACATCGTGTAGAATTCCTAGCTGTGCCTGCTAGCTGCAATGAGACAGAATGCTGGCCAGTAAGTAATCCAGAATATACTTATAGCATCATGGCAGGAGTGTGGATAGCCCCGTGGAAAACTCAAACCCAAATAATGTTCTTAGGATTTAATGTACGTAATTGTTCAAAGCCTATATTTTCAGCTAAATCCTCAGCCTACAACTGTTCAGTCGCTTGGCTTCCTCTGCGAGTGCATCCTCTGTCAAATGTTTCTTTATGTGTACAGGATCCTAGCCACATAATTGCTATTTCTGTTATCACTTGTATGATTGGTCTGATTCGCAAACAATGCACTAAAGCCATTGTTACTGCTATGCAAATTGACCTCTTCCCTATCCCAGACTGGATTCCACCATCTAATGTTGATGATCTTGGCACAAAACTGAAGTAACCTCAATCGGTCAACCCCTGACAGAGTGGGATTCCCCTACCTTATAAAGTGTTTACTTTAAGCGTTGATCCAACATGATCAAAAGGGGGGATTGTAAGGGAAATGTAACATTTTGACCACAATATGATCATGTTAATTTCCCCTTTGATTGATCATGATTGAATCTCATACAATGTAACCTTGATCACGCTGTATCCTGTACAACTGAATGAATCTTGGCCTGATTGCTTTAACTAAGGCATTGTTGTTTTCATGTCATCAGAAGATCCTGACCTTTGACTTTGTAACAACCCCAACCAGAGTGGGAGGGATGAGCCAAATGTATAAAGACAAAGAACTGTTTCCCATCGGTGTGCATATTACAAACTAACCTTTGTCGTATGCACCATGCTCTGAGCATTAAAGTGTGACAATACTGTAAGAGAATTGTGTCTCGTTCCTCGTTGGTAGAGTGGGATTGTAGAAATTGCCACGACAGATCGCAAACCAGACAAACATTAGCATTACTTGGGGATGTGGCAGGATCCGTGTTAGAAGTATGATCACAAGGTCAATGTTACCAACTGATTAATAAATTATTAGTAATCAATTGATTACTGCATTGCCACATAATCTGAACACTGAGAATTAACCTTTCAGTGCAACATGGTGTTTTTATATGACTGTGCAAATTACCAAAATAGAAGGATAATACAATTTAGATAAATCCTCATTAAAATGAACAACTTTACCCACCTGAAACGTGGTTGAAATACATGGTAATAGGACACTCACCTCAAACCACCTGGATTTCAACAGTACTGCTTCATGCTAAAACATTATACCAAAAAAAGGCAATGTTAGATGTACCCCCAGTCTCTCAAAAGATACAAAATCAATGACTTTGGCAACTGCTACACCTCCCATGTAGTCTACTTGCTTAAACATCTTAGGTACCTCATGAATGACAGACAAAGTAAAGGCCAAAGGAGCTCTGTAACCATGTACAGTATAATACAGCATTTATAAGGTCCAAAACAATGGATTATTCTCAAGAGGTTTTGGTATGAGATTGTTTATATATTGAATCTTTATATATATACTGAAAACTGGATTGTGCTAATGGGTCATCTGCTTTCATTTGACTGGCTGATGCACATTTCACCAACTTTATTGGTTCACAAATTCAAATAAATCAAATATAACAGGTTCTATAATATATTACACATTTACAATATCTTGTCAGCTGTAATCTGTATCAGCTGAAAAAATTCCATATCGTGCAGTACTTAAAATGTTACAGTCGATCTGTATTGCCTCTAATTTCAGATGAAACTGAATCAGGGATGGAGAAAGCTGCACCTCTCTCATTGTCTCCAAAATCATTTCTGCAGTGGAAAACAGGGCAAGGCCATGTTCCAGTCCTCCAAGAAGACAAGAGATGTTTCAAAGTGAATGTAAAGTTCATCACTGCCAGTCAGATTTTGGGGAACACAGGATATGCTATCGGTCTGTTGCAGCTTGCACTAGGACCATCACCTTCTCTGTTCAACATATGAGATCATATGAAGACTTTAAAGTAATTCTGGTAGAGGCATTCCACCTGGGACAAGAATTCTCAAGGGTGTAGATTAATAAGTTGTTCATACAACTGTTGTGGCTGGTTTAGTAGGGAATGTAAATGTAAAACCTTGTTTATCGGTCAATGTGTTTTCATTTCAATAGTTCAAGTTTAATGAAATGTAATGTTCAATTGTCATTCACTGTATGACAAATAGTTGAAAGTTTTAAGGAGAAACACTGCCACAGATGGAAAAACATAAATACATTTAAAAAATAACACCTCAATTCTAAATATAAAGATGTTTGTTCAATTCTACAAACTGTGACTTGGTCTTTTTCATATGTCTACATGTACAGTATATGGCAAAGCAGTTGGTGCTCAGACTTACCAACATGACAGTTGCTCACTGAAAGATTTGAAGACAACGACAGTAAATGTCTCGACCATGGGAGTCCGACGGCTCTGTAGGGTCCACAGCAGCTTGTAGTTCTGTCATATCTTGCTCATTTGGGGGCGTGGGAAGTTCTGGAAGAACAACCCCAGATTCTGGTAGGGCCTCATCATGGTAAAGGGCACTCTCCCAGTCTATGTCAAGTTCTTGCAGATCCTAACATTCAAATAGCAGTGTAAGCATAAATTGACAGTGCAGTATTCAAGGACGTACTGCCTAAATCAAAGTATGTTCAACAGAGAAAAGTAAGTGTGTACCTCAACATTCTCAGCCTAATCTGTGCTGTTTTGCAGCAGGCCCAACTGCCACAACTGCTGAGGGGTGGGTGATGGTTCCATCCTTCAGTGAAGGTGTGAAGGTCCCTGCAGAGACGGGGTAGGAACACATAGTGCACCAGGAAGATGTGCAGTGTGTTTGAGATATCCAGCAGTCCCTCTTCTTCAAGTGTGTGCAGGACATCATAATATGTGCTAGTTACTGCTGTCCACACAACACGCCACAGCTGTTCGATTCTATTGTGGAAAAGCAGTATGTCACTTTTTGAGTTAGAAACAGTGTTAAGGGGTACAAGGGGCACTTAAATGTTTCATAATAGTCACAAGCCTTGAAAGCCACCCAGTCACACATCCCCTTTAAGAGGACAATAAATGCCGAAATGTTGAATAGAATTTGATGGAATCAAAAATGAAAAAGACTGCATTAGAGAAATGTGCAGCTTTCCACTCCTTCCTTTGGAGCCAGAATATTCAAGTACAGTTCAATTTGAATGATTACAATAAAATGTCAGACCAGGAGCTTGACACTTTAGCTCAGATGCCCCATATTGGCTACAGGTTAGTCTGTAGCGTGGGTTTTCTAAATTGAAAAAATAAAAGAGTTGGGCGCCAGACAGGGCTTCTTCACCTGCCAAAAATTGTAATATCTTTTCTTCTTTCTGCTACAAGTCATAGGAAGACTGAGGTCCTTAGGCCACAGGGTACAGTGGAGCAGAATGAAGGCAGCTATGCACAGAGTAGATGCAGCCAGTTTACTCTATGTAGTGTAAAATGAAAACAACTCTACTGCCATTTCACTCAATATAGAGTACTTTTCACTCAATGTAGAGTTTTGTTTCACTCAATATAGACTTGAAATTAACTCAACCTGGAGGTTTATTTCACTCAATATAGAATTGAAATTAACTCAACCTGGAGGTTTATTTCACTCAATATAGAATTGAAATAAACTTAATATGGAGTTTTACTTTACTCAATATAGAATATTGTGCATTATGTGTACAATTGTATTAAAATGACTACTAAATTACTATAACATACTCTGGAAGGCTATTTTAAAATCCAACATGGTCAATAAATCAGCAATAAATATTTAACTAAGCACACTTTATTCAAAAAGTGCAAAGATGAAAATTGCAATACATCAAAACTCTGATGTTTTATTGTTTTTATAAAGCAGATACTTTAAGAAAAATACAATTGTAGCCTCAAAGAAACATGTTTTGCCTCTGTTCATTCTTTGATAGTACTTGTAAATGAAGCCAACATTGCAATCAAATACATCTGGACTTTAAGAAAATACCATTTAGTGTTTTTAATTCAAACGAAATAGTATGGGACAATGAACAAACATGAATCATCACAACTGTATGACATATGTATATCAAATGCTTTGTAACAGAAAAGCTCTTTGACATCAACAACATGAGGTCCATCTGATGTACACACAACTTTAAAGGCATGAAAATGCTCATCAAGACATTGTTTGTAGTGCAAACGTAACCAACAGTAATCTCTCATCTTTAACAACAACAAGATGGATTTTGTGAAAAACTGGCATCTCACACTGGACTTTAAGACGGACAACTTAAGCTGGACAATTCATATATCCATGGGGTTTGGCCCATCTAACATTTAAAACCTTGGTGTCAATTGATACCTGAAGTGTCTCAGCTATTTCACAGCCCCAGTTAATCAAATTTAAAGATAACATTTTACCTGGACCAATCATCACTCTGTTAGGGTCAAATGTCTGTCAATTGTACGCTATTTGGCTTTGGTGTTTCGTTGCCAATGTTTTTGTGACATTTTTTAGGCTTTTTAAATGTTTTTTAAAGAAATTACGAATCATAAAGAAGATTTTCTTTAGAACTGGAATTAGTCTGCATCATCTCTTGTATATTAGGATGTTTGCAAATAAACTGTAATGTTTTCAAAATTGGAATGTAAACAAATTTATCAGTAACAACAACCTGTTCATATTGCGCAGAGTATCAAATCTTTTACCAAGAACAACTTCCTCTGGGTCTACCCTTCCCCACTCTGTAAAATACTGCCTTCTTTTACTTTCAGAATTTAATTCACCAAAAGGTTTTTCCATTTTTCAAAACACTGATAAATTTTACCCTCAATGTCACTTTTGACAGGCTCCTGTAAAGATAGACAACTTTTCACATGTTCATTTGCTCAATTATGGATATCATCTCTTCCATGGAAATGATCAAAGAGTTAATGGTTGTTTCACCAACACCTGCCAGGCAGCTGCCTACAAGACTCTAATTGACAAGAACTGAGTGTGAACTTGTTGATGGCAAGACTTCAACATGACTTGTTAACACTTCAGGTTTAGATGGGCCTTCACCAGGATCAGAACAAGGTCTGTGTACTTTATTGAGATGCTTTCTAAACCCAGAAAAAGTGCCATAAACTTGTGAACAACCAGCCTGACCACATTTAAGATGCAGTGTCTTTCCTGAACAAAGGCCCTGGATCAACTTCAAGTGCTTAGTCAGGGAATTGGCATTTGCCTGAGTGCTTTTGCAAACAAAACATAACATCTCTGTATGAACTCAATGCAGCATCCGAGCCCTCAGCTCTGAAACCCTAGGATTCACCTTAGTGGTACCAACATCAATTTCATAAATGGTGGTTTGCAAGAAGTTGGACACATTTAACAGATCATGGTTGTATGAGGTACCAAAGACAAAATGAGCTTTGAAAAGCTCATCGAAACTGGCAAGAGAGTCTGATTACTTACAATGTATTGCATGTTTGTCAATCACATGAAGAGCTTGTGAATCACACTCTTCTGGGTCCCCACAGCAAGCAGATAGGGTTGAAGGCTTTCCATGATGCTGTCCAGATGCCCCTGGATGCTGGTCCCAGTCTGTAACACAAGAACTGTTTTAGTATGGAATTGCAATAAGTCACATTTCACACAGTTTGAGAAACTGTTCAAATTACAGATAAAGATTTTTTCTTGTAATTTCTCTGTAAACTTGCCTTGATGAACTTCACATTATACAATGAGCCAAGAACACTCCTGAGCGCTGTGTTCTTATAACGCATAGCCCCCTCCCACTAGCTAAAGAGAAGTTATTCATCAGCTTCTTTGATGTTTCATTACGGTGGGGGACGTCCTGGCTTCATCTCTGGCCCAGACCCCTGGAGTGACCCCTGGGGTGAAATCCCAACACCAGATGTCCGAGACACCATAAAGTTTGAGGCTTTCCGAGGCCATAAAAGTAAAGTCCCTGGAGTGATAATCGTAAACCTAACATTAACTCACAGCTGACTTTTAAGATAAACACATCTGTTTATCCCATTCTTCTACATACATGTCTGTTCTTTCATTAATCATTACCCAAGATCAGAATTTCCATCACAGATCCTTGCATTTGACTGTTCTCCATCTTCACTCTGAGATCCCTGTGACTCTCTGTGTTGATCCTTTCTGCAGAAAGCCCCTATTAAAATACAAGTAGATAAACTTGGTGTTCCAGCCTCTTGTATTTCCAGATTTCCATCACGCTGGTCTCTTGCGGCCATGGGGTGATGGTGGTAGAAGGTGGACAAGGATTAAAATGGATGACACGTCACTGTCCCATCCTGAAAATTCTAGTAAAAATGAATGCACAAATTTCCACTGAAAGCTAACAGTTTTTGCTTTCAACAACAATTAGTATAATTATAATTATTTTATTGCAGCGTACCATTTTCTATTTCCAATGTGGATTCGGCATTTTGAACCAGGTCTTAAAGCTTGCCTGTCTGTGTGGGACCACGGCTTTGTTCAAGGACTTTCTGCTTGTAAACAGTAGGCCACTTCTCCAGTAACTTTGCAGAGGCAGCATCATACTGAAATCCTGCTCAATCTGTACACAGGATAGAATAAGTCAAGATAGAATAGTAAATGTTATGGTGTGCTATGTCCAAGAATCTTGGAAACGCTGCGAATATTTCAGAGGACTTCACTGGGTCAACCATCTTTTGGCGATAGGCAAAGGTCTGCCTCATCTTCTCCTTTACAACTGCTTCATCAGGAAGGAAATTGTGTCATGGCGTTACCCCATGTCCTGTAATATAGAAGGTGGCAAACACTTCACATACATAAATGATGGTCATATAGTTATACACCGCAGTATCAGTAGCATTAGTCAGCATGGTAGCAAGTTAAGCTAGAAATCACATTAACTCACATAAACCAGGTAATCCTTCTAAACTATACAGATACAGAGTCCACAATCAAAAGTTGATAACAACCTTTAAGACACAGTTTTCACAAGCAGTTATTCAATATTTTTTGTGTACAGGTGTCTTGGCTGTATATTCAGCCTCCCTCACTTAATGCAGAGTTCCTGGTCCCACTGGCAAACAGGAAGAGGGAGATTCCAACTCCATGTGTGGAGGAGGGCATCTAGAGTGTGCCACACAAAGCCCAGACCAGAGGGGTGTTTTGGGCTACTATCACAGAAATGCTCTTTTAAGTGCCCATATGATATAGCATGGTGGTGTTTCTGTGACAGGATGGGTCAGGTGAAGTGCTGATGGGTATTTATATATTTTTTCAGTTTCATATCCAGGTGAAGATTTCGACTCATTTCTCCTTCTTCCAACATTTGGCTCATTTAACACAACCTCTGCAACAACTCAGGGAACAAAGACTTTTAAATGTGGTCTCTTAAACATAAAATCATTATCATCTAAGGCTATTTTAGTTAATGAACTAGTCTCAGATAAAAAAATAGATTTATTGTCCCTCACTGAGACGTGGCTGCATCCTGATGAATATGTCAGTCTAAATGAATCTACTCCCCCCAGTCATGTAAATACACACGTTCCCAGAGAATTTGGTCGAGGAGGTGGAGTTGCTGCTATTTTTAACTCCAGTCTATCAATTAATCCTAAACCTAAACTAAGCTACAACTCATTTGAATGTCTTGTTCTTAGTCTTCCACTCCAATCCAAGAAACACCAACAGCCAATCATATTTGCTGTAGTTTACCGTGCCCCTGGGGCTTATACTGAATTTTTAACGGAATTCCCTGAGTTTTTATCAAACCTAGTCCTAAAGACCGATACAATTATTATTGTTGGTGACTTTAATATTCATGTTGACAATAATAAAGATAGCCTTAGCGTAGCATTTATTTCAATATTAGACTTAATTGGTTTCAGTCAGTGTGTACACCAACCTACTCATTGTTGTAACCACACACTTGACCTTATATTATCATACGGTGTCAAAATTGAACATCTAACGGTACTTCCGCGCAATCCAATTCTATCCGACCATAATTTAATAACCTTCGATTTTTCACTATCAGAATATATGCCACTAATAATAAACTCATTTTCTAGATGTTTACCTGATAGTGCTGTAGCTATATTTAAGGAAATAATTCCAATTACATTTAAACCCGTATTATCCGTCGATATAAACAACAAATTCATTAAAAACCCTAGCTCCACTGAGATTGACCATCTCGTCGATAGCTCTGTAGACTCATTACGATTCAAATTTGACTCAATAGCGCCTCTAAAAAAGAAACATATAAAACATAGTAAATTAGCTCCGTGGTATAATTCCAAGACACATGAGTTAAAACAAGTATCAAGAAAACTAGAAAGGAGGTGGCGCTCCAGCAACCGTATTGAATATCTCCTAGACTGGAAGAGTAGTGTTAGAGCGTATAAGAAGGCCCTCCACAAAGCAAGAGCTGCCTACTACTCAAAACTAATAGAAGAGAATAAAAACAACCCCAGGTTTCTCTTCAGCACTGTAGCCAGGCTGACAGAGAGTCACACCTCCACCGAACCCAGTATTCCTCGATCCCTAAATAGCAATATCTTTATGAATTTCTTTAATGATAAAATTCTAACTATTAGAAATAAAATCAACCATCTCCTGCCCTCAATTGGCACTAATACCCTACCAAGAACAAAAATCTCAGAAACGGCTGAGAATCCTACCGATTATTTAGACAGCTTCTCTCTGATCACCCTTGATCAGCTAACCAAACTAATCTCAGGTTCTAAACCAACAACTTGTATCTTAGATCCCATTCCTACAAAATTACTTAAAGAAATTCTGCCCCTAATTGATAGTTCGTTACTGAACACAATAAATTTGTCATTATCATCAGGATATGTACCACAGTCTTTTAAAATAGCTGTAATCAAAACCCTTCTAAAAAAAATCAACTTAGACCCAGAGGTTTTAGCAAATTACAGACCGATATCTAATCTCCCCTTCCTGTCTAAAATCCTAGAAAAAGTTGAAGCCAATCAGCAGGAAAATAATATATATGAAGACTTTCAGTCGGGGTTTAGAGCTAATCATATTACAGAGACAGCCTTGGTTAAAGTCACTAATGACCTTCTAATAGCTTCAGATCAGGGGTTTGTGTCTGTCTCTAGATCTTAGTGCAGCATTTGACACAATTGACCATAACATTTTATTAGAGACTGGAACAGTTAATTAGCATTAAAGGAACTGCCCTAAACTGGTTTAAATGCTATTTTTCTGATCGCTCCCAATTCGTGCAAATTAATGATGAGTTATCTCTGCGCACCAAAGTTAACCATGGTGTTCCACAGGGCTCTGTGCTCGGCCCAATTATATTCTCATTATATATGCTTCCACTCGGAAACATTATCAGGACACATTCGGTAAATTTCCACTGCTATGCGGATGACACCCAGTTATACTTGTCAATAAAACCTGAACAAAGTAATCAAATAACTAAACTCCAAGCATGTCTCAAGTACGAACTTGGGAGTGATCTTCGATCCTGATTTATCCTTTAATTCTCACTTAAAACAAATTTCTAGGACCGCCTTTTTTCACTTGCGTAATATCGCAAAAATCAGACATGTCCTTTCGCAAAAGGATGCAGAAAAACTAGTCCACGCTTTTGTTACATCCAGATTGGATTATTGTAATTGTAATTGTAATAATATTGTAATTCATCAGGCTCCAGCAGTAAGTCGTTAAAGACTCTGCAGCTTGTCCAAAATGCCGCAGCACGTGTCCTGACAAGAACCAAGAAAAGAGACCACATTTCTCCAGTATTAACTTCACTACACTGGCTTCCGGTTAAATTTAGAGTAGAATTTAAAATTCTCCTCCTCACCTTCAAGGCCCTTAATAATATGGCACCATTATATCTTAAAGAGCTGTTAGTACTTTATCAACCCACTAGAGCACTGCGCTCCCAGAATTCAGGCTTACTTGTCGTCCCTAAAGTCTCTAAAAGTAGAGTAGGAGCCAGAACCTTCAGTTATCAAGCACCTCTCCTGTGGAATCATCTCCCACTTTCAATTCGGGAGGCAGACACCATCTGTACGTTTAAGAGTAGGCTTAAAACCTTCCTTTTTGATAAAGCTTATAGTTAGAGCCAGTCCAGGCTTATCCTGGATCTGCTCTTAGTTACGCTGCTATAGGTCTAGAAGGTCGGGGGACACATGACACTCTGAGCTTCTCTTTCCAGCTTCTCCTTCATCTTCTCAAACCGTTATCACATCAAAGTAATTCATATCCCATCAATACATGTTACTGACTTGACTTCTTCCCCGGAGTCCCTTTGCCTTATCGTCCGCAGATCCAGGGCCGCAGCTGTGGCCACATCATGGATTAGGTTCTGTGGATCACGTATCAGAGATCGTAATGGTGGATCCAGTATGGCGGATTCTGTATCGTGCTGGCTGATCGTGGTAATAAAGGCGGATCCTTTATTGTGTTGGCATCCAATAATGGTGGTGGACCTCGACCGAGGTGGCAGCTGACGATGGATCCTAATGGCGGCAATGGACAATGACTGTAGACTATAGTGGCATCCGATCTTGATAGTGTATCATGATCTTACTGGCTGCTGACCATAGACTATGATTGCAGCAGGACTGCGGATACATAGAGGAGTATTTCTCCTTGACCATTGATGACATTAATCCACCAATTCACTTGTTTACCCTTATCAATGCTGCTAAAACCTTTATCTTGGTCATGTTTACACTTGACATCTATTGCACTTCTGTCCATCCTGGGAGAGGGATCCCTCACATGTGGCTCTCTCTGAGGTTTCTACGTTCTTTTTACCCTGTTAAAAGGGTTTTTTAGTAGTTTTTCCTTACTCTTGTTGAGGGTTAAGGGCAGAGGATGTCACACCCTGTTAAAGCCCTATGAGACAAATTGTGATTTGTGAATATGGGCTATACAAATAAAATTTGATTGATTGATTGATTGATATATTTTTCAGTTTCATATCCAGGTGAAGATTTCGACTCATTTCTCCTTCTTCCAACATTTGGCTCAACATTACAACAGTGAAGTTAAAATAGTTCAATTAAAACAGTGAAGTTAAAATGATTAAAACAGTGAAGTTAAAATGATTAAAACAGTGAAGTTAAAACGATTAAAACTGTGAAGTTAAAATAGTTGAATTAAAACAGTGAAGTTAAAACGGGGAAGTTAAACCAGTGAAGTGTAGCGCCCAAAGGTAGAAAGGGTTAGAAGTGCTAACATCTCTCTAGGTCCGTGAGAGTTTGCCTTAATAATAACTCACAAGAAGAGTTTAACTATGTTGAACAGATGACAAATATATTCACAGTACTGGATTTGTGGTATAAAACACAATGAAAATAAAAAATAGAGCTCTCTTAAAGTGCCAAATAAAATAGAAAAATAAAGAACAAATGTCCTTCAAATGTGGGCATCTGTGACCCCAAAAGGCAGTATTTGAGTCCTTGTGTGTGATCAATAATTATGTTCACTGCCACCAGGGTAGACTTTGTGTGTGTATCTGCTTATGTATAATCAACTGAGATTGAGCAAGTCAGTCGTCTTCTAGGAACAGGTTCACAGCTGGCCACACTGTATCCACCGCTGTCGCTAGTTCCGCTGGCCTGGGCTCGCCATCTCATTAACTCTATCTTTAAAATAACTCCTAAGACATAACCATTAACTTAGGATATGCTGTTTACCCTGAGATGAATTGCTATAAACCACAGCAACCTTATTTTAACAATTGATAACAAATTGTTTAGAATGAAATGAATTGCTATTTATCACAGCATTCAATACTTTTAACCTTTACATCATGAATAGTTACATTCACTAATTATCTGTAACACTACATATTACATACAATTTTAGACATTTAACCATTTAACCATGAATACAATCATGAAGTGATTTATATGTATTCACTCATCATGTACATTCTAATAAACACAGTACAATAACATTCTATTGGAAATTGAAACCATTCAAATGAGTTAGACCACTGATTTTCAAAGTGGGGGTCCCGACCCCCAGGGGGGTCGGAAACTGTAAGGGAAAAGGGGGGACAATGTGACAATAAAAATAAAATTATTAAATTAAATATGTGTTTTAAATGTTATTAATCACTGCATATCGAAATCTATATGTCCTTGAATGCCAATCTTTTTTTTCTTCTAATGTCAATCTTTTAATTAAAAAACACACACCGCTCAAGCCAATCAGAATCGAGAAGCCGCTGCATCAGAAAGTTCCTCTGTGCCTGAGAAATAGCTAGCTACCTCCTGCTAAAGGCAAAAATGGACACATTTAAAAAAAGAAAAAGATCCGACAACTAGACTGAAGATGACTCAGCTGCAAAACTGCCACAACCACGGAATACCACCTTGGCATCTAAAACTCTGAGGTATGAAATCTTTTCTTCCATTTGCCACCACATACCTCTGCGAGTCTGGCTGTTCTACATTGAAGGTATTGAAAACAAAGCACAGAGCATGTCTGCAAGTGGAGCATGACATTCGTCTGGCACTGACAGCCATAAAACCTAGGATAATTTAACTGTGTAGGAGCCACCAAGCCCACCCCTCCCACTAGTGAGGGACCAGGTATACACACAGAGACAAACATACTTAAATGACAAGCACTGTTTATAACGGAACAGAGACACTGAATGTAATGAATAACTAACAAAAGAGAAAAACTAGAATATATATATACATACACTACCGTTCAAAAGTTTGGGGTCACCCAGACAATTTCGTGTTTTCCATGAAAACTCACACTTTTATTTATCAAATGAGTTGCAAAATGAATAGAAAATATAGTCAAGACATTGACAAGGTTAGAAATAATGATTTTTATTTGAAATATTAATTTTGTTCTTCAAACTTTGCTTTCGTCGAAGAATGCTCCATTTGCAGCAATTACAGCATTGCAGACCTTTGGAATTCTAGCTGTTAATTTGTTGAGGTAATCTGTAGAAATTTCACCCCACGCTTCCTGAAGCACCTCCCACAAGTTGGATTGGCTTGATGGGCACTTCTTGCGTACCATACGGTCAAGCTGCTCCCACAACAGCTCAATGGGGTTGAGATCTGGTGACTGCGCTGGCCACTCCATTACAGACAGCAGACCAGCTGCCTGCTTCTTCCCTAAATAGTTCTTGCATAATTTGAAGGTGTGCTTTGGGTCATTGTCCTGTTGTAAGAGGAAATTGGCTCCAATCAAGCGCTTTCCACAGGGTATGGCATGGCGTTGCAAAATGGAGTGATAGCCTTCCTAATATAAAATCCCTTTTACCTTGTACAAATCTCCCAATTTACCAGCACCAAAGCAGCCCCAGACCATCACATTACCTCCACCATGCTTGACAGATGGCGTCAGGCACTCTTCCAGAATCTTTTCACCTGTTCTGCGTCTCACAAATGTTCTTCTGTGTGATCCAAACACCTCAAACTTTGATTCGTCTGTCCATAACACTTTTTTCCAATCTTCCTCTGTCCAATGTCTGTGTTCTTTTGCCCATATCAATCTTTTCTTTTTATTGGCCAGTCTCAGATATGGCTTTTTCTTTGCCACTCTGCCTAGAAGGCCAGCATCCCGGAGTCGCCTCTTCACTGTAGACGTTGACACTGGCGTTTTGCGGGTACCATTTAAACAAGCTGCCAGTTGAGGACCTGTGAGGTGTCTATTTCTCAAACTAGAGACTCTAATATACTATATGTCTTCTTGCTGAGTTGTGCACCGGGGCCTCCCACTTCTCTTTCTACTCTGGTTAGAGCCCGTTTTTGCTGTTCTCTGAAGGGAATTGTAGGAAATTTTCAGTTTCTTCGCAATTTCTCGCATGGAATAGCCTTCATTTCTAAGAACAAGAATAGACTGGCGAGTTTCACATGAAAGTTCTCTTTTTCTGGCCATTTTGAGAGTATAATCGAACCCACAAATGTGATGCTCCAGATACTCAACTAGCTCAAAGGAAGGCCAGTTTTATAGCTTCTCTCACCAGCAAAACAGTTTTCAGCTGTGCTAACATAATTGCACAAGGGTTTTCTAATCATCCATTAGTCTTCTAAGGCGATTAGCAAACACAATGTACCATTAGAACACTGGAGTGATAGTTGCTGGAAATGGGCCTCTATACACCTATGTAGATATTTCATTAAAAACCAGACGTTTCCACCTAGAATAGTCATTTACCACATTAACAATGTATAGAGTGTATTTCGGATTAATTTAATGTTATCTTCATTGAAAAAAACAGTGCTTTTCTTTGAAAAATAAGGACATTTCTAAGTGACCCCAAACTTTTGAACGGTAGTGGACATGTTTACGGTTAATATTACTGTACAGAAATGACAAGGAATGTTTGTAACAGATATAAGACAGATTATTAGTTATAAATAAAAATAAGGGAAATATATTAAGAAGCTGTATGTTTGATTTGGGATATTTGCCATCATATTGCACACGTAATGTAAAAAAGGTTTGCAACTGGGGGGTCCCCACCAGAGGCTTATGCTATATGGGGATGGGGGTCCTTTGCATGGAAAAGTTTGGGTCAGAGTCAGACCTCTACACATAGCAGCTTTAAACCTGACAAAATGGGCGGACTGCTCCTTTAATACGTCACCCTTCCACGTGCTGCTGTATTAGCCCTGTGGGCCGTTAGCTCTAGCTAGCGATTAGCATTAGCAACGTTTTTAGAACATGAAACACAATAACACAACATGAACCAAAGCATAGTTGAAGCATCAAACACATTCTCATGACTCCCGATTGGTTTCTATGAATAGTATCTCAGCTTAAACAGTGAGCAGTGTCCATTTCTCCCTGTCAGTGGCTAGCAACAAACTAGCAGAAACGTGGTCACACTCACCTGGGTTTCTGTAAACAATAGTGCAACAGAGGTTGTGGCCTTTGGGCTCAGAGTCGGGAATTTATTAAAAGAACACCTCATTAGTCTCTATATGTGGAAATAACCAAGTTTTAGGATTATTTATGGCGTTTTACATACCTATTGTTCTCGTGCTCATTCACTCACCCACGTTACCACTGAGAGAAACAAGCAGCAGTTTCACAAAGCACTTCCTGTGCAGGTAACTCTCTCACCTATCTGACGTGCAGAAGCATAACTGCGCCACCGTCTGGACACATTATCCAGTTGCCTCTAAACACATGAAGTTAAAGCAGTGAAGTTAAAAATGTAAAGTTAAAACTGTGAAGTTAAGTCAGTGTAGTTTATATTGTTAAATTAAAACAGTGAAGTTAAACCAGTGAAGTTAAAACAATTAAATTGAACCAGTGAAGTTAAACCAGTTAAATCAAAACAGTGAAGTTAAAACTGGGAAGTTTAAAGTTAAACCAGTGAAGTTAAAGCAGTGTAGTTAAACCAGTGAAGTTAAACCAGTGTAGTTAAATTAGTTAAGTTAAAACTGTTGAAGGGCCCATATTGGGTAATATACATTTTCTGGGCTTTTGCTAGCCGTAATTACTTGAAGGGGGTCAGTAGGTACCCTCAAAGTATGTCACTCCGTGGACTTTTTCACTGAGTCCATTCTAAGAAATATGTTATCGAAATGTCTTGTTTCGTACTTCCTCCCCCGTATGAGTCATGCAGGGTCGCACTCGTGTCTCAGCCCCACCCAGCCTGTACCAGTCCAGCCTCCGAACCCACCACCACCCATCCACACGAACGCCAATCAGACTTATTGCTGAGCTAGCAGCTTGCTCAGTACGGAGTAACGCAGATGTTACTCTGTACTGAAACTCCGTTGTGAAACTCCGTACTGTAACTCGGGATGTTACTCCTAAATTGGCGAAGGGTCCTGCTAAAACTTGAACAAACATGAGGACGGTGTAACTTAACGTTCAGAAACATCCTGTTGTAACCGACTGTAAATATGTGGCTGGTCTTCTATAGCTGCAAACATAACAATGTGTCTTTCAGCTCTGTTTACCAGAGTGAATGCGCCAGAATGAAACCGGCTATAAGCCTGGTCGCGTGTCACTCAAAGTGCAGTCAGCCAATCAGAGGACGGGCTCAAGAGGCAGAAGAGAAATACACATTGCAGCAGTTTTTTCGACTTTAAACCACTGATATCTCGTACCAATATCTCAAATTAAATCCGAGAAAGGTGTCAAATATGGGGCCTTTAAACCAGTGATGCTAAAACTGTTAAAACAGTGAAGTTAAACCAGTGAAGTTAAAACGGAGAAGTTAAAACAGTGAAGTTAAACCAGTGAAGTTGAATCAGAGAAGTTAAAACAATGTAGTTAAAACAGTGAAGTTACAATAGTTAAATTAAAACAGTGAAGTTAAAACTGTTAAAACAGTGAAGTTAAACCAGTGAAGTTAAAACAGTAAAGTTAAACATGTAACGTTAAAACGGGGATGTTAAACCACTGAAGTTAAAACAGTAAAGTTAAAACAGTGCAGATAAAAAAGTGAAGTTAAAACTGTGAAGTTAAACCTATGGAAGCCCATTTCCGCCACTGTGATGAAGAAAATAAAAATCCTGTATCTCATTATTATGACTTACTATCTCATTATTATCACTTAGTATCTCATTATTATGAGATACTCACTGCAGGGTCTGTCTGCCGAAGTTTGCGTTTCTGTGTGTGTGTGTATGCTCGTCTCTGTCCCTCTTCCCACAAACTGATAATCACATGTATTTTTTAGTTATTAATCGATGATGACGGATCATGACTCCGGATCGTTCTGTCACTTTAACCCTGATGTCCTGACTGTGCGCATCACGTTATGTCTTGTGTTGTGTGAAGCAGGGGACTGCATGCAAACGGTGTTTAAACATGTGTCTCATGAACTCAAACAAAACACAAAGTAAACATCAGTCCTGTACGTGTCCTACTAACTTGTGATCAGTGCTGGTGTTTATTGTTAAAGTGTAAAGTGAGCGCAGGTCAGAGGGGAAGTGAGGCGTAAACAGACTCCGACACATACAGGACGACCGGACCTTTAATGAGCGTCTGTTCTGATCCTAGGGCAGCGCTGGTTATAATTATGCAGCACATCGCTAAGACAATGAAGGTAGCAGAAAACATGAATCAACTATGTTATGTCTCTGTATCGATGCATAGGCGCCCACTTCCGCGAGAAAGGCGGCTGTCCTGACCGCAGCCTCTCAACCAACGGCTTCCCTGCTCTGTTGCGCCCCGCCCACAGTCAGTATCTCATAATTATGAGATAGTATCTATCTCTTATGAGATAGTATCTCATTATTATGACTTACTATGTCATAATAATGAGAAATAAAATAAAATAATTGCTTCTGTTGAAAAGCAGCAGAAGCAAGAGGATGAGACAAAGATTGGCAGATCCAAATGGATACCATCATTGAAGACTACTTTAGACGTGGATTCACAAATCGTGAAACTTTTGTGGTTTTGGAGGAATCACATGATATTAAACTAAGCCTCCGTACCCTAGAGAGAAAGCTACAAAAGAACCAACTTTGGCGGAGACGGAATAAGACAGATGAAGCTGGGGTAGCATCCTTCATTCACCAACAGCTACAAACGTCTGGCAAACAGCATGGCTACAGATGGATGCACCAGAAATGTTGGATGGCTGGGATAATTACAGACAAAGAAACTGTGCGTCAATTGATGCGACTGATGGACAGTAATGGGGTAGATCTGCGTGCCCGAAACCGTTTAAGACGGTGTGTGTATGTCAGCCGTGGGCCAAACTATGTATGGCATATAGACGGCTATGACAAATTAAAGCCTTATGGCATATGTATCAGTGGTTGCATAGATGGCTTCTCAAGAAAAATGATATGGCTAGAAGCATACAAAACAAACAATGACCCTCGTATTATCGCAGGTTACTTCATAGATGCTGTGACCGAAAACAATGGATGTCTGCAAAAAATCCAGTTAGATCACGATACGGAGAATACCCACCTAAAGTTTCTGCACACCAATGAGGATGAGAATGGTACTGAGTGTGTCACTTTAGGTCCAAGTACTGGCAATCAAAGGATTAAACGTTGGTGGTGCACCTTGAGAAGTGAATGTGCCCAGTTTTGGATGGACCATTTCGACCAGCTGAAAGCAGATGGCTATTTTGTTGACAGCTTCATTGACAAATCGCTGATCCAGTTTTGCTTCCAAAATACCATACAGGTACAGTATCCTAAAAACCTATTGATTACAGATGTAAGGGAGACCGGGGACGATTGTAACACTTTTTGTCCAAGCACCTATAACTAGCTGCATTCTTCTATTAGAGCTTTAAAATTGTTACACAAAGTACCCTTATTTGTCAACTACAAATAAGTATTTTCACAATATTTCTGACTTCTACAAATATGTCACAGAACTAATTAATCAATTTCAAATACAAGGTGATCCACGGTTATAACCTGCCCGACTTCAATTCATTTACCTTCCATTATGCTAAAAAGTGTTTATTCTAATCAATGCTGCAAATACCCTTATCTTTCTGATGTTCTCCATTACAAGTGACATCTATTGCACTTCGGTCCGTCCTGGGAGAGGGATCCCTCACATGTGGCTCTCTCTGAGGTTTCTACATTACTTTTACCCTGTTTTTTCTTTGTAGTTTTTCCTTACTCTTGTTGAGGGTTAAGGGCAGAGGATGTCACACCTTGTTAAAGCCCTATGAGACAAATTGTGATTTGTGAATATGGGCTATACAAATAAAATTTGATTGATTGATTGACTTCCAAAGTAAGTTTTAACACACCCTGAGGTGAGTTGTAAGAAAACAAGGGTTGAATTAAAAATTGAGATCACACCACAAAATATAGTGTATTGCGCATGTGTCAACACTTCAACATATTCCTGTGGTTCGCCAAGAACAAAAACATAGCGCCACTGACTTTTAAGTCACTTTAAGAATGACTGTACTCTTTAAAAATGAGCAGTTGTTGATACTTTTAAAACATTTGAAAAACTTTCTTCTGGAACGTATGTGCTAAATAAAGCACAGTGCCATTGTGTTTGTATTTGCCTTTTATGGTGGTGCTTATTAGAATTTAGAAGAGAACATCATCTATGTAGTGAACAAAAAATGTGTGTATGCGTGAAGTTGTCAATTCAGGGTTAATTAGATTAAAAGAGTGTTACATCCATCCTCACCCCTGTCAGCCATGTACAGCTAGCTGTAGCAGCATGGTGGTTTGAAATAAGCATAGATGAAAACTTTCACATTTTACCTAAGTGACTATTCTCTAATCTTAAACAATTTCAACTTCAACATTATCAGTACTAATCAAAATATAAACTTCACGTCACGTCCAAGAAATTACTGTCAATGTTTTGGTTGTAAAAGCTGCATACTTCTTCACACAGATATACAATTTCACACTCCAGGTCAGGAAAGAAGTGGTCATAAATTAAATTGATCACATTCATTCTGGGTGAAAGTGGAGCTGTTAAAACAATCCCTTAGATACAACCATCCCTGGTCTCCCCTAACTATAGAGAGACAACGGCATACAACGCGAATTATATTCTAACAAATATGTTCGCTCTTTTTCTGTCCAATATTTAGGAGGAGCTTGATGAAGTTGTAACTGCCTGGAATGACCATCGCATAAGAACAACAAACAATCCTCGGGCTCCTAATGGTCGCCCCTCAATAATGTATGCAGTTCCCAACCTTTACGGGGCTCAACATTTCTTGCAGGCAGCTGATCAAATGAAAAATAGAAATATGCAGAGAGGACTGTTATTTTAAGGACTACCCTTGTGATGAGGATGTGTTTCACTTATGTATGGAACTTATGGCTGAACACAACCTGGCAATGTCTGATGATGTGTATGAAATTACGGACCTTTATCTAAGACTTTGTCCTATGATTGCTGATGGACTGGGTGAATGAAGTATGTGCTATGATAAACAGTGTCAGCTAGGCCTACCATTGTAAACAAATATGTCCTGAATTGTTTATTGTACATGCCATCTGAAATACAGGCACATGAAAAATAGATCACAGTCAATTTTTGCTACAGATTCAATGTCTATCAGTAGAATATATCACAGAAATGAAATGAAAAAATATTAATCGTTTTATAACTCATCCATTTGTATCCGTTTCAAATTAAAAGCCGTCTAGCATTTCTGTGGATGGAATCCCTTCATTTGTTAACAATGCTTTTATTGATGGCCATCATCAAATCCAAACTCCATGTTCAAAGACAGGGCTGGCAGCAGCAGAGCTGTCCGTGTGGACACCACACGCGCATGCGATCAGCTGCAGTTCAGCGAGGTAGCTGACGCACAGGTAGAGAGGTAAATGCAGTGTGGCCCAGGTGTAATACTGTGCAGAGCACATGCAGATTATGAAAACATTTATATTTTTCATTTTGAGCATGTTCATGCACAAATGTTACATCTATTAGAGTTCCACTCTAGTTATTACTTTTATAATTATTATTTTGCTGATGAAGCCATTTTGTAAAACAGACTATGCTATGTGTGAAGATGTAGCCTATAGGTGAATCCTTGCGTCACCTGGTGTGTTGAAGGAAAACTCAATCGTTGGTCGGAAGATGAGCGAGACGCAATAACACATGAATGACACACATGGAGGAAAAAAACACATTTCAACTTCTTTTTCAAACCTGATTTAGAAATTCTTGCAACGCTGGCATGTAAAGAACACATTTTTAAGAAAAGTCAACGAAGGTGGATGATGTTACTTGTTAGTAACTAAATGTAATTCATTTCTAAATGTGACTAGATTTCTAAATGTGACTAGATGAGGTTTCAGCGCTCCTGCTAAATGAAACAAAAGGAATAAAATCACACCAGCAATTCCATTCTAAACGCACTTCAGGTGTCTGCATTCGCAGGCCTCTGTTCATGGTGCTGAAAGATTTACACCGCAGGCTTTTCCAAAGTTGTATTACCTGACCTGTCCATGTTGCTGATTGTGTAGACAGCGCTGTTCATGATTGGAAGCGCGCTTGGCAAGCTGATATAGACATCCTCTTATCGTATTATTCATTATTAATTAATACATAGACCTATAGTACATTTTTGGGCTGGTTATTCACCACCCATGTGAGTCGTCAGCTGTTATAAATCTATATGTTAATGTTAGTAGCACCCTGGTCTTAAATAGGTGACAACAATGTGAGGCATTTTATTACTTTTATACTCTGTGAAATGCGCATATAGCTGCGCAATGTCGTTATCTTGCGCGAGGTGACACAGAGAGACAGAGAGCCAAGCAGACAAACACACACACACACACACACACCAGCAGCTGATGATTTTTTTTAAAGACATGCCTCCTGCTTCTTAATTGAAAACGCCAAGAGCACAAAGAAGAACATCATCGGCGTAACCTATATATAGCTACATATAGATACATCTGTAAAAGTATGCACCATATGGTAACAGTACAGTACAACATTTGTCAAAACTTGAACAATAAAAGAACATGACTACACAGTACCAGTGAATTCACAGCTCCCAACTAATTTTGAGTAAAGATTGGTACACATATTCCTATCTTCCCTTTATGCCTTTATGTGTCAACAAAAAATATTATTCGGTATCTAAACTGTGTAAGAACAAATGTACTGTATACACTAATGAGAAAATGATGATGACCATGCTGTAGGTGTGTAACTGGATATGTCTGACGATTTAGCCAAGAAATTCTAAGACCTTGATACCTAAAAGTGCATCTTTTCCCTCCTTGATCCCCACTGGCATGATGCTATTATGACCTATGGTGTTCTCCTTAACAAATGATCTAGGTAACAAACAGGACAGTTGGTCTTTAGAGCTATCTTTTGAACTGTTTCAGTCTTATTCTAGGTTTTACATGAGGATGCGTGGTCACTGACATTATACAAGGAAATAACAAGATTTTAAATTGAAATTGTGTGTGAATACCATAAACACACACAAACTCCCTGGACTAGATTAGATTATGTCCATTACCCACACATTAGACTCCAACACCTTGTTCATTTTGGAGCTGAAGTCAGGGTAGCTGTCATAATGGACTGACAGCTCCAGGACACAGCCACAAGTATGGGCCACAGGTCTTCTCTGAAAACCTTGAATCTGGGTAAAATCAATAATAATTTCTTTCCCCAGGAATAGATCTTACCCTGTGCAGAACCTTAGGAACAAACACAGATGCTGCATATCAGCATTCCTCAAATATGTGGTTAGGTACTTCTGAATGTCCTTCTGGTGGACATTCATTGTCTGGGAAGGTGAGAGACATAACAACTTGTCTCACAGTTGGTTGCAGGGTTTTGTATACAGTTGTAAGGTCCTGAAGGTTCAGCACCGCCGGGCTGAGTATTTTTGCCCATTGTTCAATGACGTAGGCAGGCTCTTGGACAAGCCTTTTGTGGGCAAGCTCCTGGAGGATTTCATTGACATTGCTGGCTGTTGGGATCCTTCTGCAGCTGTGGTTATCTAGGATCTCAATTAATTATTCTTGGTCAACACTGTTAAAATCTGATCTCCATGATTCAAACACTGTACGCTCAGACTAAGGCATGTATTTGAGGAAATTCTCCACTACATCGCTCTTCGCATATCGACTTGCTCTAATATGACAGGTGCGATCGTCACAGGAAGATATTTCTCCCTCGCCCATCCAAAAGCAATTATTCGACATACAGTCTCCCACTGCTGCTTTCCAAAATCATGCCTTAGAAAAGGCACTTTAAGAGCATTTCCTGTTGTGCATTGGTCATACAATTCACTCCAGAATTCTGAGAGACAATCTCTCATGACTTCTCCATCATCATACCCCATCTCATGTGTTCCATCTGGCAGTACAAGTAGGATTTTGATGTCAACATCTTGATGTCCATCATCACAGAAATGTGCCATGAGCTCTGGCAGTACCTGCCCTCTATGAACAACCAATACTCTCTCTTCACTCTTTCACTGGATGGCGTGGTTTGTGTTGAAACAGGCAGTGTGTCATCCAAATTCTGTTGCTCATTTTCAGAAAAGTCTCCTACAAAAACAACGTTGCTGCTCTCTAAAACATCCTCACGCCCATCCTGTGTGGAATATAATACAAAGTCAATATTGTCATCACTTGTAGTGTTTCCAAGAAATATCACTTCAGGGTTGAGTGTTTCAAATGTAGCAGATGGCGGCGTTGTAGAAACACGGAGAAGAAGTGGAGGACTGAAGAGCTCTCTTGTCTCTCCAAAGATGGAGCCAAACCTGTGCTTCACATGAATTAAAACAAGCGTCAAGAAAACTAGAAAGGAAGTGGCGCTCCAGCAACCGTGTTGAAAATCTCCTAGCCTGGAAGAATAGTGTTAAAGCATATAAGAAGGCCCTCCACGAAGCAAGAGCTGCCTACTACTCCAAATTAATAGAAGAAAAATAAAAACAACTCCAGGTTTCTCTTCAGCACTGTAGCCAGGCTGACAGAGTCACACCTCCACCGAACCCAGTATTCCTCGATCCCTAAATAGCAATATCTTTATGACCTTCTTTAATGATAAAATTCTAACTATTAGAAATAAAATCAACCATCTCCTGCCCTCAATTGGCACTAATACCCTACCAAGAACAGAAATCTCAGAAACGGCTGAGAATCCTACCAATTATTTAGACAGCTTCTCTCTGATCACCCTTGATCAGCTGACCAAAATAATCTCATGTTCTAAACCAACAACTTGTATCTTAGATCCCATCCCTACAAAATTACTGAAAGAAATTCTGCCCCTAAACCCACCCTAGACCCAGAGGTTTTAGCCAACTACAGACCGATATCCAACCTCCCCTTCCTGTCTAAAATCCTTGAAAAAATTGTAGCCAATCAGCTGTGTGAGTTTCTCCAGGAAAGTAATGTATATGAAGACTTTCAGTCGGGGTTTAGAGCTAATCATAGTACAGAGACAGCCTTGGTTAAAGTCACTAATGACCTTCTAATAGCTTCAGATCAGGGATTTGTGTCTGTCCTCGTTCTGTTAGACCTTAGTGCAGCATTCGACACAATTGACCATCAAATGTTATTTCAGAGACTAGAACAGTTAACTAGCATTAAAGGAACCGCCCTAAACTGGTTTAAATCATATTTTTCAGATCGATTCCAATTCGTGCAAATTAATGATGAGTCATCTGTGCGCACCAAAGTTAATCACGGTGTTCCACAGGGCTCTGTGCTCGGCCCAATTTTATTCTCATTATATCTTTTTCCACTAGGAAACATTATCAGGACACACTGTAATTTCCACTGCTATGCGGATGACACCCAGTTATACTTGTCAATAAAACCTGAAAAATGTAATCAATTAACTAAACTCCAAGCATGTCTCAAGGACATAAAAACCTGGATGACCTGCAATTTTCTCTTATTAAACTCAGATAAAACAGAAGTTCTAATACTTGGCCCTAAACACCTTGGAGATACAATATCTAATAATATAGCTGCGCTAGACGACATTGCCCTTGCTTCCAATGAAACAGTCAGGAACTTGGGAGTGATCTTCGATCCTGATTTATCCTTTAATTCTCACTTAAAACTAATTTCTAGGACCGCCTTTTTTCACTTGCGTAATATCGCAAAAATCAGACATGTCCTCTCGCAAAAGGATGCAGAAAAACTAGTCCACGCTTTTGTTACATCCAGATTGGATTATTGTAATTCCTTATTCTCAGGCTCCAGCAGTAAGTCGTTAAAGACTCGTTAAAGACAGCTTGTCCAAAATGCCGCAGCACGTGTCCTGACAAGAACCAAGAAAAGAGACCACATTTCTCCAGTATTAGCTTCACTACACTGGCTTCCGGTTAAATCTAGAATAGAATTTAAAATTCTCCTCCTCACCTTCAAGGCCCTTAATAATATGGCACCATTATATCTTAAAGAGCTGATAGTACCATATAACCCCACTAGAGCACTGCGCTCCCAGAATTCAGGATTACTTGTAGTCCCGAAAGTCTCTAAAAGTAGAGTATGAGCCAGAGCTTTCAGCTATCAAGCTCCTCTCCTGTGGAATCATCTCCCACTTTCAGTTCGGGAGGCAGACACCATCTGTACGTTTAAGAGTAGGCTTAAAACCTTCCTTTACGACAAAGCTTATAGTTAGAGTCAGTCCAGGCTTGTCTTAGACCTGCTCTTAGTTATGCTGCTATAGGTCTAGAATGTCGGGGGACATATGACACACGGAGCTTCTCTTTCCAGTTTCTCCTTCCTCTTCTCAATCCTTATCACATCAAATAAATTAATATCTCATCAATACATGTTACTGACTTCACTTCTTCCCCGGAGTACCTTTGCCTTACCATCCGCAGGGCCGCGGCTGCGGCCACATCGTGGATTATGATCTGTGGATCGCGTATCAGAGATCGTGATCGTAATGGTGGATCCTGTATGGCGGATTCTGTATCGTGCTGGCATCTGATAGTGGTGGTGGACCACGATCGAGGTGGCAGCTGATGGTGGACTCTGATGGTGGCAGTGTACAATGACTGTGGACTATAGTGGCATCCGATCTTGATGGTGAATCATGATCGTGGTGGCTGCTGACCATGGACTATGATTGCAGCAGGACTGCTCGACCATTACTGACAATAATCCATCAATTCATTGACCTTCAGTTATGCTTCAAAATGTTTATTCTAATCAATGCTGCAAATACCCTTATCTTGCTGATGTTCTCCTTTACACTTGACATCTATTGCACTTCTGTCCGTCCTGGGAGAGGGATCCCTCACATGTGGCTCTCTCTGAGGTTTCTACGTTCTTCTACGAGGTTTCTACCCTGTTAAAAGGGTGTTTTTAGTAGTTTTTCCTTACTCTTGTTGAGGGTTAAGGGCAGAGGATGTCACACCTTGTTAAAGCCCTATGAGACAAATTGTGATTTGTGAATATGGGCTATACAAATAAAATTTGATTGATTGATTGATTGACTGTGTGGACTGTTGATCGTTTTTTTCTGTGTGGTCAAATAAAACCTAAGAAGAGGGAATTTTGTGTCAGTGTTCAATTGTCCAACTGTAATTACATTGTCAACTGTCACCTCTGGATAATCTTTGAGATCTAACTCAAAATCTGTTAATGGACCCAGACTACTTCTCCCACCTGGAAAGAACAGGTCAATTGCTTCCTGCATCAACTCCATTTTCTGAGCATCCTTTAAAATGTTGACTTTTCTTGTTCCACCTCCTCGTCTGGCTCTCACTTGCTTGAAAGGCTCTTTTTCATCATCAGAATGCATCCATCCTATTTCTATTTTTCTCATTGTCTTCAGAGCATTTCTTTTCTGAGATGGTTGTGAGGGCTCCACTTGGTTTCTGCTGCTGCCTCCTTCATCACAAGGTTTTCTTTTGGCCAGTTTTTGTTTCAGTCGCTCAAAAAGCTTTGATTTTCGAGTGTTGTTGGAGATAACTTTTTAGGCTAGCTGGATGCTTCAGCTCCACATGCCGTTTTAAATTAGATGCGGATGAGGCTGATGTCCGGACTTGCTTTTTCAGCGCAGGAGGACACAATTTGCACAGAAAGGTGAGATTTTTACTGTCGGAATCTTTATCAGACAGTGTGTAAAAATCCCGCAAATAATAATAAGGTGCATCGGATGTAGTCGCTGAGTCTGCGTCTCTGCTTTCACTTGCCATTTTTATATGAGACCGAGAGCTGTTGTCTTGGAATACGTTGCTTGTTTGGACTACATGTGTGTGCGATGAATCATGGGTAACGTAGTGCGAAGTCGAGTTAGTTGGTTTAGGTTAGGCTACATCGCGGAAATTTTACGGGCACTGAGCAACGACATGGTGCAAGCATTCGATTTAGACAGCGTCTCTCCTCAGGAGAAGGAAAACATTCCGTAACGTTTTAGCTAGACCTCAGATAATATGAACGTGTTCACCGTTCAAATTCATTATTTGTCATTAAGTTGCGTTCAGTTCATCGTTCTCATAAAAATGAACGCGTTCTTTTGAACTCGTTCATGCACAACACTGGTAATATCTTACAAATCTTAAAATGTCAAAACAATAACAAATATTGTGTAGCTAAATTTACAAGAATTTACCACATTTTAATATAGCCTATGTTACAAACTCAAAGCTGAACAGGTAGGCTTCATACAGACAGCTTAAGCTAACCCTTTTTTTACAACAATTAGCTGTTAGTTTAACCAGCGCACTGTGGTTGTGTAAAAAATACAGTGAGACTGAAGTCAAATTAGCGGAAAATATTGCTTTTCTCCATGTTGTTGAACGGCCATTACCCTACTCTCATACCTGCAAAGGTTGTATTCCGGTTACAGTGACGGGCGTAGTTGTCATTAACTCAAACCTTATCTTTACTTCACCTAGTTCGCAGCCTCTCAACCACTGCTTCCTGCTCTGCTGCAACCCGCCCTCAGTCAGTATCTCATAATAATGAGAAACTAAGTCATAATTATGAGATACTGACTGTGGGCGGGGCGCAACAGAGCAGGGAAGGCGTGGTTGAGAGGCTGCGGTCAGGACAGCCACCTGTCTCGCTGTAGTGGGCGACTATGCATCGATACAGAGACATAACATAATCGATTCATGTTTTCTGCTACGTTCATTTTCTTAGCGATGTGCTGCTGCTGCATAATTATAACCAGTGCTGCTCCAGGATCAGAACAGACGCTCATTTAAGGTCTGGTCGTCCTGTATGTGTCGAAGTCTGTTTCCGCCTCACTTCCCCTCTGACCTGCGCTCACTTTACACTTTAACAATAAACACCAGCACTGATCACAAGTTATTAGGACACGTATAATAATGAGGAGATACTAAGTCATAATTATGAGATACAGGATTTTTTTTTTCTTCACCACAGTGGTGGAAATGGGCTTCCATATAAACCAGTGTAGTTAAAACTGTAAGGTTAAACCAGTGTAGTTTAAATAGTTAAATCAATTCTGTTATAAGAGTAAAGTAAACCAGTGGAGTTAACACAATGAAGTTAAACCAGTTAAATTAAAAGGGTGAAGTTCAAACTGTGAAGTTAACACAGTGAAGTTAAGCTCAGGCGGCCGGGTCAGGGCTTCACTCTCCGGGCCCCGCGGTGCTGAAAGACGGTCCAGACACACACTGAAAGAGCCCCTGCTCTCCACTGTGATGTGAATATATATGAAAATACAAGAGGCTGGAACACCAAATTTGTCTTTGTGTATTTTAATAGGGGCATTCAGCAGAAAGGATCAACACAGAGAGTCACAGGGATCTCAGAGTGATGATGGAGAACAGTAAAATGCAAGGATCTTATATAGGATAACTAAGGCTGTTTATCTGAGCCAGTTCAGACTGGTTCTGTAGGCGCAGTTTAAGACAGGAATTAAGACACAGGAAACTGATTTGCATATGTTTCCTTTGAAGATAAAGCAGACGGAAATTAAGTTCTTGGACAGTCAATAAGTAATAGAAAGGTCATAAAGGTATTAGACAGGTCATATAGGTTTCAGGTCACAAACAGTTTGGGTCATAAAAGTGTCAGACACGTATACAAAAAGTTACTTTTCAACTACAAAATAGTTTTCCACCAGACTTAGTTTTTTTCCACTACACTTTCCCCCTTTTTGTCATTTATGACAACATAAGAGAATGCACAACTACAGTAAAACATCAAATCAATTTACAGGGATTCAAATGTATCTTCACCAATACTGTAGGAGAAAGCAAACTGCTGTTGCTGTGGACACAGGCATCCTGACATGTACATTTACAATCCTGTGTCACCCTCGCATTGAATGAGATCATAAAAGGTTGTAGAAGGAAGCAAGGAGTCATAAGACCTGACTGAGGACCTGGCCCAATATCTATAGCTGTGCTGGTCAACGCTGCCCCACCTTCAATTATGTGTTAATTATTCAGTGTGTGTGTACAGTGGGTGGATGGTCTGGTTCTGGAACTCTCTTGCAGTTACTCGCATGAATCCACGTTGTCCTTTCAGCAACCTCTACTGCTGTGTGTGTTGTCAGCAGGATCTGGTACAGTCCTATCCAGCGTCTATGTCGCCAACTTTTCCGCCTAAGGGGTTTCACTACCACCCAGTTACCGGGCTTCAGATCATGGAGTGGTCCGGTCGCCGGGGTAGGGAGTGCGTCTTTAACTGCTTGTGGATGGCAGATAAAGCAGGAGAGAGGGTTGTACAATAACACAACATTTCATCCTCACATTGAGTCGTTGAGGGCAATTGCCTTTTAACAGGTTCAATGCCTGTGTTTGCTGGACATCCGAACAGAATTTCAAATGGGCTCAATCCATATTTTGGTCTGACTCTCATTCTCATTTGCATGAGAACGAGTGGGAGAGCCTTAGTCCATGACAATCCAGTTTCCTCACAGCATTTCGCCAATTTGTTTTTTAGTGTGCCATTTCAACCCAGTCTCATCTCAAAACGTGTAATAGCTACGTTGGTCCAAAAGGCAAAACATAGTAATGTCACAATTTGGCCTCTCAAAATGTGAGATGCCTATGTTTTTGTCTGCCCTTTGTTTTGCATTGGCCTGTGCCCATGTCCCATGACTCTCAAGTTCCCGTCTGCGAAAAACGAAAACATGGCGGACATTCCTTGTATTTTCACATTTTAAAACATAGTTTGGGCATTAAAATAAATTCTGATACATTCATACCGAGGCAGGCCCGATTACGCATGCATTTTTTTTAACTTTCCGGTCCACTTAACACAAAGCTACATCATAAACATGGACCACTTGGAAGACGACAATGTTATATTCCTTCTGTCAGGTAAGTAGTTTGTTTTGTTTTGTTTGTAAATATTGTAACAATCTGGGTTTACAGTCCAAGTGCTGAGACAGCAAATGTGGAGTCTGTCGATACAGACAATGGAGTGCTATTCATTTGCTAATGTTCTATTGTTTTTGCAGCAGGCTACGGCCCATTGTAGCCTGTGTTACCTGGGTTGTGAATAAATGGTTGGTGAGACAAGTTCAAGACGCTTAGCTCATCATTGAGGGACGCTACAATAAAAATATAAACATAAACAGATAATGTAATGGTATAAGAAAACTAACAGAAACCATGAATCAGCCCATAAAATAGTTTTACACGATACAGTGTAGGGCCTGCAGGGTGAAAGGCCCATTGCAAGGCCTTCACGATACATTAATTCTAAGTTTTGAGAGCTTCCCTATTTTTGGAGTGTGTAATATAGTTTGATTTTGTTTTCTCAAATTAAGGATGGTTTATGATTGAACTTTGAGTTATGAATGGTTTACATTAACAAGGGATGTATTTGTCTACCATTAATCCACAATATCAGGTCCATTTGGTTTAATTTATAATATGTAGGGATGCACCGATATGGAAATTATTGGCCGATACCGATATTTAAAACAACAATCTAGCCGATAGCCAATACCGATATTTGTTTATTACTTGAATAATATGAAAAACAGAAAAAGTGACAAGTGTAACTTTAGATGCCATGGATGGACATAGACACCTATTCAGCCAAACATTTAACAGTATCACCAGGCCTACTCAAGACATCATCTCAACTGTAAACAGATGCTTGCAATGCAGCCTTACAAAACACTAGCATAAACCCTTAATGCCATATACATTCAAGTCCAGATGCAGTGCTACTACTAGCCTGCTGTGCAACACAACACAATAGGAGGCTCTGATTACAACAAATAAAATAACAATATTTTTCGATGAAAACTGCCTGCCATACAACTACCTACTCAATGACAAAAATGTTACTTTCTGTACTTACAGTAACATAGAGTAGACCAATACAAATATTATATTTGTTAAATTAAATAAGCCCCCCCCTCTCTCTTTTTATCTATATGACTGCTTGTGTGGCTGTAGTGGATGGGCAGAGGGGGACATTTAATTATGTGATTGGGAAAATTGGGAAAATTAAAACTCCAGGACAACAGAAGGGGAATACAAAGTATGGGATGCATATTTGATCATTTATATCATATAAAATATGTCATTTATATCGTTTAAAATCATTTTTCAGTCTGTTTCCTGGCGCGATACGCTCGCACGCCGAAACCATCGGTGAAGGGTGCTGGCGCGGCGCGGCGCATTGCAGCCCATGTGAACCGCACAAAGGTTTAACAGGGGGGTGGATGGGAGGCGCCTGGCTTTCCTTGGCGCTGCGCTGCGCGGCGCGGCACTTCAGCGCCCGGTGTAAACCCGGCGTCAGTGTACCATAATCTGGATGCCAGATTGGCAGGCTGCAGAAAACATACCAATGAACATCGGTGAAAGTCAAGTTTATTACCGATACGTCGATGGCAGTAAACGAGGCGAATATTGGCCGTTACCAATATACGGCTGATACATCGGTGCACCACTAATAATATGCAATATGACAATAATGTTTTCAAAACAAGATGTTAGAGCGTTGCGATACATTTTAATTAACAATTGGTATGTTGTCCCAAAAACTGGGACCGAACAGTTTGTTTGGCTTGATGAGGAACAGGAAGGGCAACCTCTCCCAAAAAGAAGGAGAACTGGAGAGAAACTGAAGCAGGGTTTAGGCCACTACCACCATCCACATACATCGAGGAAGATGAGGGAGAGAAATTCTCCTACCATTAAAGAGGTACTTTAAGTTACATACCACAAACGGCATTTTATATAATATACTAAATAGAAATTTGAATTAAATCCCCAAAATACGCTGCGTGAAATATAAGTTAATATCACACTGAAAGAATACCTGTGCTGATTAACGTTGATGTTACTAGAATTTAGTTCATAAAATTATTTTTCCCTTGCTTCCTAGAATGGTTGTATATTTTTACCAATCATGCTTCCCTGCTGTGATTGTTCAACTGGGAAAACAACTGTTTCCACAGGAAGACAGTAATTTTGATTGGAATGAATCAAAATGTTTTTTGGAAATAAAAATGTATGCAGTAATGTCATTTAAGATTGCTTGTGCATTGAAATAATTGCTTTTTGTCTTTGAATTTCAGGGCGATACAATCAAAGACTTGTTCAGCAGACATTGCTGATCTAGTTGAAAGTGGGTACTGGCCAGCAACAGTCATGTTTATAACCTTGTATGCAGTGGATTGGTTCACTATATATGAGGATCTCAAGATTGCGGCTCTGGGAATGTCACGGCAAGCTTTTGTTAGCATGCTTGAACATCACACAAAAGTCTTGTGTCGGTGAGTATAAAATGGAAGTAATTACCCACTGCTTGCAATAAGTTTCCCATATATTTACTATAATATAGTGTTGGATTTTTATGTCTTTTGCTAGCAGATTGTTAAGATATGTGGGGATACCATGCAGAATGCATTTCTGGAATAGACCTATGCCATTTGAGGTTGAGAGGCTGTCTCAGGTGCAGTATTCAGTGCCCTGCGTGCACACCCTCCATGTTGGCTGTTGCAGTGGATGGGATCCATAACCTATTGGGCTTTAAGAGGGTAGACCAGGGTAGAAAATTTGGAGTGCCATAATCAGTACATTTGTAAATATGTACAATGCCTATGAAAAGTATTCACGCCCCTTGGATGTTTCACCCTTTTGTTGCTTTTATACATGAAATCATGGTCAATATAATTTGGCTTTTTTGACAAGAATTTGCAAAAAAAGCTTCTTTCATGTCAAAGGGAAAACAGATTTTTACAAACTAATGTCAATTCATTAAAAATATATAGTGTAAAATAAGTGTTTGCATAAATATTCACCCCCTTTAAAGTGACTGACCTAATTCAACAGAGGTCCAGCTAGTTGATGCCAGCAGTGTCACAATTAGTGAAATGGAGATCACCTGAGTGCAGTTGATGTGTGTCAAGTGATTGTAGCAAAAAACACCTGTGTCTGGAAGGTCCAGTCTCTGGTTCATCAGTATTCCTGCTACAATTGCAACATGAAGACAAAAGAACACTCCAAGCAACTCAGAGAAAAGATCATTGAAAAGTCAGGAGATGGCTACAAAAACATTTCCAACTCACTGGACATCCCACAGAGTTCAGTTAAATCCATCATTAAGAAATGGAAGGTGTATGGCACTTGTTTAAATCTGCCTAGAGCTGGCCGTCCTCAAACTGAGTGACCAGGCAAGAAGAAGGCTGGTGAGGGAGGCCACCAAGACACCTACCACCACTCTGAAGGAGTTAAAAGCTTCAGTGGCTCACATGGGAGAGACTGTACATACAACAACTGTTGCCCGGGTTCTTCACCAGTCGAAGCTGTATGGGAGAGTGGCAAAGAGAAAGCCACTGTTGAAAAAAGCTCAAATGAAATCTCGCCTGGAATTCGCCCAACGGCATGTGGGAGACTCCAAGGTCAATTGGAAGAAGGTTCTTTGGTCTGATGAGACAAAAATTGAGCTTTTTGGCCATCAGACTAGACGCTATGTTTGGCGAACACCAAACACTGCACATCACCACAAACACACCATCTCCACCGTGAAGCATGGTGGTGGCAGCATCATGCTCTGGGGATGCTTCTCAGCAGCAGGCCCTGGAACTCTTGTAAAGGTAGAGGGGAACATGAATGCAGAAAAATATCGCCAAATCCTGGAGGATAATCTGACTCAGTCAAGAGAACTACGACTTGGGAGAAGATTTATTTTCCAGCAAGACAACGACCCCAAGCATACAGCAAAGGCTACACAGAAATGGTTCAAAGACAACAAGGTGAATGTTCTGGAGTGGCCAAGTCAAAGCCCAGATCTCAATCCAATCGAGAAATTGTGGCTGGACTTGAAAAGAGCTGTTCACGCCCGATCCCTGAGCAACCTGACAGAGCTTGAGCTGTTTTGCAAGGAAGAATGGTGAAAAATGGCAGTGTCCAGATGTGCCAGCCTGATTGAGACATATCCACACAGACTCAGTGCTGTGATTGCAGCCAAAGGTGCATCTACCAAATACTGACCTGAAGGGGGTGAATATTTATGCAATCATTTACTTTACTGTATATATTTTTAATTAATTGACATTATTTTGTAAAAATCTGTTTTCACTTTGATATTAAAGAGGGTTTTTTTTGCAAATTCTTGTTGCAAATTCAAATTATATTGACCATGATTTCATGTATAAAAGCAACAAAAGGGTGAAACATCCAAGGGGGGTGAATACTTTTTATAGGCATTGTATATATTTTTGTATGTTTAAGACTTGATGGATTTTTTGTTGTTTCTCGCCAAGGATTCTGAGGTGTCTTCCTTGGTTGACTACATCCATGGGACGACAAAACACGTAACGTTATATTACATTTTCCCTTATTTTACGACCCAAAGTTTTCTTACACCCTACCATCAAAACCACACCACCTTCTGAATTTATTTGCATTTGTTTCAGTGCTAGACAATTGGTCCATTCATCCTTCTCCTACGCACCTGTCGCCTGTCTCATGAAATAGATGTGCAAAGTTTTCCTCTGTTATGTATAATGATGACCCCATCTAACATCATGTTAGCAATATTTACACCTTTAATTTATACAGTTTATTTCTGTCTACATGTGTGAATTTGCCTTCATTAGTTTTAGAAAAGAGCGATGTTGTATCGGTCAGTGGGCAGCAGCACGAAACTCCGCAAACAAGTCTGTAAGCAAAGTAGACAATGAAGGTGTTGAGGTAATTACCATGGAGCACAGTTTATATTGATTCCTAACGTTTCAGTTTGGTGTGAAACGTTACCAACGTATAGTATAGTGTGTATGTGTATACTAAGAAATTAGTGTGTACTATATGAGGTGCTAATCCGTGGGGTTAACCTAATTTGTGATAATTTGAAATCTCAACATATAGCTCAGTCTACTGCAAAAACTCATAAAGCATAGATCAAATTAAAGCATAGATCAAATTAAGTTATGTGGATGTATTTTATTAATATATATTGAAAATAATTAATTTGCTATTATGCTCCACAAAATATTACTCTGATAGTAATGTTTTTGTTCTATTGAGGTTGGAGTAACCAGCATCCCTCCACCATCCCTGCCAACCAGTCACCCATCAGCCAACTGACCACTTGTCCTCTCAACCAACCCTCCACCAGTCCTGACATGCAGCCTCCCGTGCTATGTTGAATCAGCGTATGTTGTGGTGACATTTTTAGATATCGAACACATCCAGATCCAGAGATGTGTATGACGAATTTTTACTAAGGTGTTATACAAGTAAGTAATACATAGGTCAGAGTAACTAACCTTGGAAATCAAACAGTTCAAAGTCTGGATCCTGCAATGGTGTTTCCTGTAAGTCTGGTCTAGGGGAACAAACTTAGGTTATTGTTACTACACGGTTGTGTTGTTCACCATCTCCTTCTGTTGGAAGAAGAGTAGCTGGGTTTAGAACATTACATCTTTTGACAGTGATGTTAGGCATTTCCAACATAATAACATGATAACAAAACCAGCGTGCTGAAGACAAATGAGAAGTCTTTTGTTCCAACAAAATCATAGACACAGCATTTGGGACCAGCAGAGTGAGTGGAGAGTATCCTACTAAATCCCTGGATGCCATTACAGCCTTCTCTGCAGCTGCTACAGCTCTAAGACAAGTAGGCAGGCCTGCAGCAAGAGGATCAAGTTTTGCTAAAAAAAATGCCACAGGTCTGTTTGACACCATGTTCTTGGGAGTAGCACTGATGTCATGTAGCCCCCCTTCTCATCAACTTCCTGTGTGAAAGGTCGGTCAGGGTTCGGTAGTCCTAAGGTCGGGGTCGATTGTAACGTCAGTTTCAAGTCAGTGAAAGCTGTCTCTGCGTCATCAGTCCATGTGACTTAACGAAATGCTCATAGGCCTCTCCCGTGTGCGATTTGCGCTGAGGGGCGCCTCGAGGACAGCATAGTATAGGAATAAATGATCTGCAATACGAGCACATTCCCAGGAATGACATCACTTGTTTATTTGTAACAGGTTTAGGAATATTTCAAATTGATGTTACTCTCTTGGGGGGAGAGGGATTTGTCCTCTGCTGTGATCACATGCCCTAAATATGAAACTTGTTCTTTTACAAACTGCAGTTTTTCAGGCTTGCCATATGGCCTTCTGCAGCTAGATGTTTTAGGAGAGCCACAGAATCCTTTTCACATTATTCTTAGTCGGAGAACAAATCATTACATTGTCAACATATTGTAAAAGTGCACTTCCTGGTGTTATCTCCAATGAGCTTAAGCTTTCTTTTAGTGCCTGGTTGTAAATGGTCGGTGATTCACAATAGCCTTGACAAAGGCATGTGAATTTATAACTTTCTCTGTTAGACTCAAACGCAAACCAGTACTGGCTGTCTATCATTTTGAACGCTGAAAAATTAATTTGCCAGATCAACAACAGAACCATTTACTAACCGGCGGAACTTGCCAGAGGATTGTTTAAGGATTTGGAAGAGACGGAGCGCGTTGTTGTACGGTGACGTTGACAACTTCCAAATCTTGGATGAATCACCAATCATCAGGTTGTGATTTATCAAAAATATTCTTGACCGGAAAAATCTGAGTGTGCACTAGTGAATCCTTGCAAGGAACAATTACACCTGCCCTCAATAGAGTTGAAAACTGGTGTAATACCATCGATGGGTTTCTGTTTCAGTGGATATTGTCAGATTTTGGAATGATAACCACAGGTTCCATGTTTGGAATTAAACCCACATCATGATTGCCTTGAGCCCTTGAAATGTTGTTTGTATAATGTAAATATGCATGTGCATATTGGGTGTCTGTATGTGTGTCTTGTACCAGTTGAACAGTCCTGAGTGCGTGAACAACAGCCATTTATGATTTTTGTGTTTTGACAGCAAGATATGTGAGTGTGAACCAGGAACGTCAAATAAGGTAACAGCCTCTGAACATCTGTGAAGGAACTGAGAGGGTGACTTATTTTCTGGTTTGGGTAAAATTACAGAAACAGCACATCTATGTTCATTCCAGAACATGCAACTTCGCGTATACTTCTCTCTCACTCAACTTTCTCTAAACCATCTTTTTCCAAAATGTGCATTTTTCCCTTCTTGTACATGTAAGTGTAAATCTTCTGCATGCATATACGTGGTACCTGTTCTTAGTGACTGAATGTGCCTTATCCACTAGATCACTGTTGATGGATGTGACAACAGATGAACAGCGCTTCCACTCATACACATATAGCAGTGAAGCAGATCAGTCTCTCTTTTCCCGAGTCCCACTGGATGCCTGTGCATTTTTAAAAGGCTGGCAACATCAGGTCACTTCAACCATCGCGATTTGGGTTTGATCCTGACCCGGTCCATATTGCCCGCCTTGTCTGGTGCGAGGTGAAGAGAGGAGTTGCAGGTCTGGAACTTTATTAGGTGGAGAAGGTTGTGGAGCGTGGGCTCCTGCCTGTGGAACATCCGCTTGTGGTGGAGCTTGGTGTTGTTCAGGTTGTCGTCTTCTCGGCAGGGCAGAGTCGAGGTCGGAATCCTGCATTTTGAGACACTGAGACACTGTTTTCTGTCCCTTTGATGCAATTAGTTACCTTAAGTCTTCAATCAATCTCCAAAACACTTCGTAAGGAGCAATAGGAAATTTAGTAATATAAACATCCTCAAAATAATGTAATACCCCCTATATAATATAGTCAATAGTAATTTCCTCTTGTCATTACTTGGTCGCTGGTAGTCTTTTTTTCAAATTTTCTTTTTTAATACTTTCAAATATCCTGCCTGACCAACATAAATCCTAATGCCTTAGAGAAATTGTCTACGTAGCGCGCTTTTGGAGACTTGCTTCACACAATCCAAATACTACCCAGTAATATATCATTCCGTGGTTGTGGTTTTAGCAAACTCTAACGTACCTCGTCAGTCTATCTTCCAGGTTTCTTCTAAACCTTGGTTAAAGATTTATGGGGCTTTCACCCGTCTGGGATCCAATCCCCTTCGACCAACTTCTCCTTAACACTATGCATGCCGGTATAAAATACACTTGAACTTTCAGATTCTCACCAGATAGATCGCAGCGCTTAGACGATCCGGTCTCGGGTCTCGGTCCCTAGGTCTCACCCGTCCTTTTGGGGAGGTTAAGGTTGGAAACTACTTTCCCAAGAAGGCCACTCAACCGTAGACACAGAGTCCAGATGCGCCCAGTCGTGCAATCCCACTTCTGACACCAAATTGTGATGGAAATCTGAAAATTTAAGAGGCTGGAACACCAAATTTGTCTTTGTGTATTTTAATAGGGGCTTTCTGCAGAAAGGATCAACACAGACAGCCACAGGGATCTCAGAGTGAAGATGCAGAACAGTCAAATGCAAGATCCTTGCATATAGGAGAACTAAGGCTGTTTGTCTGAGCCAGTTCAGACTGGTTCTGTAGGGGCACTTTGAGGCAGGAATCAAGACACAGAAAACTGATTTACATATGTTTCCTTTGGAGATAAAGCAGATATAAATTCAGTTCTTTGGAGCGTAAATAAGTAATAAAAAGGTCATAAAGGTTTCATGTCATAAAAGTTGAGATCATAAACAGTTCAGTTCACAAAAGTATTTAGACAGGTTATATAAGTAATTAGACAGGTCTGCAAAAAGTTACTTTTCAACTACAAAAATAGGTTTCAACCACACTTAGTTATTTTCCACTACAGAAGATTACCCATCTTCTTCCTCTTAGTTGCCATCTGGTGCACCACCACCCTGGCCCTGATGCTTTTTATGCTCAACTTGATCTCGCTCAGAATAATATTGAGATTCCCCTGCGTGAGGCAGTTGGTTCTTGGGGGCGTCTCTCTTAGAAACTCTACAAAATTGTGGATATTTCTTAGATAAAACTGGCTGGTTGTGACTGTCAATCGTCTTGGCAACACTACGAGACCACCTGTGAGACAGGAGAAAAATAATTAAACAGTTATAGCTGCCTAAAGTGACACCATATTTCTGGAGTAACAGTTTTACTCACCCTCTGATCCTCATAAAGGAACAGCCAGTCAGAGAGTCTTGTTTGGTTATGAGCCATGTAGAGAAGGAAGGACTTGATCCTGCTGACCTTGGACGTGGCATTTTCTTTTACCTTCCATGAGGGTTCAAGGCCTTCATGAAAGGCCTTGTAGGCTCTGTCGTGACAAATCACATGACATGGTCAATCAATCATGTTATAATACAAATATTTGTACCAGCCCACAGACACAAAGTATATCCTTACCAATGCTTTCAGGGAGGGTAATCGTTCTCATGCGATTGCCTGTGTTTCAGGGCAAGAACTTTAATGCAGAGGAAAGCTGTGGCATTCTCTGTTTTGCTCCAGTGTGGGACTGGGCCTCCTTCCTCTTTTGTCCAGGGCCTGCTGAAGATGGGCCTGCTGAAGAGGGGCCTGCTTCCTCCTCCTCCTTCTCCTCGCCCCCCTCCATCACACACTCCTGAAAAGACAAGTGCAATAAATTCAAAACACACATACAGAGAAAGAAAGATAGAAAGACAGACAGATGGGAAAAAAGACAAGTACACAGACAAAGAGTCTCACCACTGGCTACTCTTGTTGACTTTCACCTCCGCTGCTGGTCCACACTAGGCGCAGCACCTCTGGCTCTTTTGGTTGTCTTTCAGCTAAGCTGCTGGGCCATGTCTTGTGCCTCTGACTCCTCTCCAGCTGCTGCAATCTCTGTCTAAGCATTCTGACATCATGGATGAGTTCTTTCTGAGACTTCAGCTTTTCTACTTCTTTTGTATAAGCCCTTTTCTCCACCTGACAAGCAGGGACGCCGCAATCTGTGAGGGTGGGAATGTCCATGGGAATCTCAAGGATCTGCTTCTCACCGGCCTCCACTATTAGGTCCAGGGCTATGCTCACATCTGGGGTAGGCTGAGTTTCCCGCAGCTGAACCAGAAGTTTCAATGACTGCGTAGTCACCTGGACTGAGCGTAGACACACATGCTCACTGGGCAAGGACATTTACGTATGTTCACTCTTCCTGTCGCCAGGTTTAAAAGGATGCAGCGTTCTGTTAAATTTCCCACAAAATGGCTATTCTGCAGGTGCTTACACAACTGGTGAAACCTCACCTTATAAATAGGGCACTCAGACATGCCAGTAAATTACTCAGTTTTTACTGCTTCATTAAAAACCGTCAAAACTGCATTCAAACACCCCTCACATAATAACCATGTCGAGTTTTATTCATGAAAATGCAAAATAAATGGAAATAACTGACTTTCTGTCGAGATATATCAACCTTAAGAGTTCTGCTCGGTTGGTTGTTGCTGTTGTTTCTCTGTCTCTCTCTCTGTTCTCCTGTGGCAATCCCCCCCCCCCTCTGCGTATATATTGCCTTGTGTAACCTGGTCATGTGACTGAGGTGTGAAAAAAACGGCAGAGGCAAACACTATTGATCCTTCATGTCCTGATCTTTAACAAGGGTCATGTGTAGCCGGTCTGATCGACACTATGTCTTGCTACAAACTCTGCGTTGTGTTGACTTGTGATGAATAAAACCAGGACAACTGCTCTCTTGCCAGCCGTGGGAGGATTTATTTTCTGTGTAAAACACAAGGTTTTCAGTACAGCAAATTCACATAACCAGGTCTCCATGCACATCTCTCCTCAGCAGCGCAGAGCGCGAACTCATGCACAATTTTTTATCACAATTCTTTATTATGTCCCTTTAAATCTATTTTCCCACTCCCAAATGGCAAGGTTTTATGTTTTATAAATTTATATTGAAAAGCAAAGATGAACTTAAATATACAGCATGTAGAAAAATATATTATACAACTGTAAAAATTGAAATTATTAACACAAATCAAATTTACATACCAAAATAACAAAAGGGGAACTCACATACCTGTGTAAAACACAAGGTTTTCAGTACAGCAACTTCACATAACCAGGTCTCCATGCACATCTTTAAAGGAGAACATGAACCACATGAAAAACCATCTCTGTGCTCCGCTAGCATAGCTTCAGATAGCTAACTAGCAAGTTACAAAAAGTGCTGTACACGGTATAATAAAAACTTACACACGCACAAACTGTACATTGTGTCAACACTGAACAGTCCTGTGACCTGAACAAAGTGAGATATATGTGCCTCTTTTAACTTCAGTGTGGGATGTTTGTTTCCTTTTGTCTCTTTTAATATTAAATATAATAGAGGATATAAAAATATTATTTTGTCAGGACAATTGTAGGCATTTAACATGATAGCAAAATGCCTAGCAATGTCCCGCTATAATGTTAAATGACTAAAAGTGTCTAAAAATTATAACAATAATTGAATCATTTCCTATTTTCCTGCAGCTGGTGGAGGTCACTCTGTCTGAACTAGCTCCTCTGCTAACAACGATATTTATCTATATTAATACGGCTAAATTGCCGGTCTATAGTTAAACATCCACACATACCAACCCCTACTCTCTGCCCCTACTCTCGCCATTGGCGACTCGGTCCTGAGAAACGTGAGGTTAGCGACACCAGCGACCATAGTCAATTGCATGCCAGGGGCCAGAGCAGGCGACATCGAATCCAAACTGAAGCTGCTGGCTAAAGCTAAACGTAAATACAGTAAGATCGTAGTTCACATCGGCAGCAACGACTTCCGGCTTCATATGTCGGAGGTCACTAAAATTAATGTGGAGTCCGTGTGTGCTTTTGCAAAAAAGATGTCGGACACTGTAGTTTTCTCTGGACCTCTTGCTAACACGACAGGTGATGACATGTTTAGCCGCATGTTGTCTTTTAACCGCTGGCTGTCGAGGTGTTGTCATGTAAATGGTGTGGGCTTTGGGATTTGAAACCTGGTCTTGTTAGGAGAGACAGTGTCATTCCACTTGGGATGGAGTAGCTCTATCTAGGAATATTACTCAGTTTATAAACCCCAAATGGCAACCCAGAGTTGGGACCAGGACGCAGAGCTGCAGTGCTACACACTTCTCTGCGCTCCCTCTGGATCAGTCACACAACAACCCCATAGAGACTGTCCCCCGTCCAATTCAATTAATTAAATCAAACATTAACAGAGGGAGAATTCCACACAAAAAACGAATACAAATGAACAGAACCTCTGCAACAACTCAACAAACGACAAATCAGACAAAAGACTTTTAAACATAAGATCACTATCATCGAAGGCTATTTTAGTAAATTAACTAGTCTCAGATCACAAAATGTATTTATTGTCCCTCACTGAAACCGGGCTGCATCCCGATAAATATGTCAGCCTAAATGAATCTACTCACCCCAGTCATATAAATACACACGTTCCCCGAGACTTTGGCCGAGGAGGTGGAGTTGCTGCTATTTTTAACTCCAGTCTATCAATTAATCCTAAACCTAAACTAAGCTACAACTCATTTGAAAGTCTTGTTCTTAGTCTTCCACACCCATCCAAGAAATACCAACAGTCAATCATATTTGCTGTAGTTTACCATGCTCTTGGGGCTTATTCTGAATTCTGAGTTCTTATCAAACCTAGTCCTAAAAACAGATACAATTATTATTGTCTGTGACTTTAATATTCATGTTGACAATAATAATGATAGCCTTAGCGTAGCATTTATTTCAGTAATAGAATCAATTGGTTTCAGTCAGTGTCTACACCAACCTACTCATTGTTGTAACCACACACTTGACCTTGTATAATCATACGGTGTCAAATTTGAACATCTAATAGTACTTCCACGTAATCAAATTCTATCAGACCATAATTTAATAACCTTCAATTTCTCATTATCAGAATATATGCCACTAATTAAAAACTCCTTTTCTAGATGTTTACCTGATAGTGCTGTAGCAAAATTTAAGGAAATAATTCCAATTACATTTAAACCCGTATTATCCGTCGATATAACCAACAAATTCTTTAAAAACCGGAGCTCCACTGAGATTGACCATCTTGTCGATAGCTCTGTAAAGTCATTACGATTAACATTAGGCTCAATAACGCCTCTAAAAAAGAAACGTGTAAAACATAGTAAATTAGCTCCCTGGTATAATTCCAACACACATGAATTAAAACAAGCATCAAGAAAACTAGAAAGGAAGCGGCACTCCAACAACCGTGTTGAAAATCACCTAGCCTGGAAAAATAGTGTTAGAACGTATAAGAAGGCCCTCCACAAAGCAAGAGCTGCCTACTACTCCAAAACTAATAGAAGAAAAATAAAAACAACCCCAGGTTTCTCTTCAGCACTGCAGCCAGGCTGACAGAGTGTCCCACCTCCACCGAACCCAGTATTCCTCGATCCCTGAATAGCAATATCCTTATGACCTTCTTTAATGATAAAATTCTAACTATTAGAAATAAAATCAACCATCTCCTGCCCTCAGTTGGCACTAATACACTATAGCCAACTACAGACCTAAAGTCTCTAAAAGCAGAGTAGGAGCCAGAGCCTTAAAGCTATCAAGCTCCTCTCCTGTGGAATCATCTCCCAGTTTCAGTTTGGGAGGCAGACACCCTCTCTACATTTAAGAATAGGCTTAAAACCTTTCTTTAGGATAAAGCTTATAGTTAGAGCTGGTCCAGGCTTGTCTTGGACCTGCTCTTAGTTTTGTTGCTATAGGTCTAGAATGTCGGGGGACACATGACACATGGAGCCTCTCTTTCCTCTTCTCCCTCCTTATCACATAAAGGAAATTAATGTCTCATCAGTACATGTTACTGACTTAACTTCTTCCCCGGAGTCCCTATGCCTTATCGTTTGCAGATCCAGGGCCGCAACTGCGGCCACATCGTGGATTATGATGGTGGACTGAGAATCAGAGATTGTGGTCTTTATGGCGGATCCTGTATCGTGCTGGCTGAGCGTGATATTAATGGTGGATCCTGTATTGTGCTGGCTGATTGTAATCATATTGGTGCATCCTGTATCGTGTTGGCATCTGATCGTGATAGTGGTGATAGACCATGATCCTTTTGGCAGCTGATTGTGGATCCTGAAAGTGTATCATGACGATGGATTGTGGACTATGGTGGCATCCAATCATGATGGTGGATCCTGCTCGTGGACTATGATTACAACAAGACTGCTTGATATACAATATGTCTACTTAGATACTCTATCATTACTGACAATAATCCATCAATTAATTTACCTTCAATTATGCTACAAACTTTTTATTCTAATCAATGCTATAAATACTCTTGTTTTTCAGATGTTCTCCATTACACATGGAGGGATCCCTCACATGTGGCTCTCTTGGGGGTTCCTACATTTTCCCCTGTTAAAAGGTGTTTTTTTGTAGTTTTCCCTTACTCTTGTTGAGAGTTAAGGGTAGAGGATGTCACACCTTTTTAAAGCCCTATGAGACGAATAGTGATATGTGAATATGGGCGAGATTTTGTGTTTACAGACGCATTTATGCTGGGTTGCTGTTGCAGTAGTTACTCCTCCCCACCACTAGGAGGGAAAGAGAGACAGTGAACAGGTAGAAGAGGAGAAGAATTGGGTAGAGATGTGCTGTAAGCTGTGAGCTGTTGCCAAGAAGCTAAATAAAAGGTTAAACAGTTCGTCGTCTCCTGTGCCTGACTCATCAACATTACAAATTGGCGACGAGGATGAGCGATTCAGTACCGAGTCCATCACCTTTCCTTCCTCATGTTGGTGAGCCGCATATGCCGTTTGGAACGTGGCGAAAGGTTTCGACAACTACATGCTGGTGATATACACTACGGGAGATGCATGACCAGATGCAAGAAAGGCGCCACATTGCTTGGGCTCAGAGGGACAATGGCTAATCTACACTCTACCGGAGCAAGGAACAACTTATGAGGACGCCATGGCTGCGCTAGTAAATCACTTTGTCCCAAAAGTGTGTGTTAGCATGCAAACACACATTCAGACGACGTCTGCAGAGAGCTGATGAGACTAACACAGCATTTGGCGGGTTTGTGAGCTTTGGCTCCACCGTGTGGTTTTGGACAGATGGAAAGTGAGATGATACGAGATCAGCTCATTGCTATGGCTTATCTCAGTGCTGTAAAGGACAAGCTACTACTAGAAGAGGATCTCACGCTGGACAAAGCCCTGACCATTGCATGCCAAGTGGAGGCCACGTTTTCTTTCACCAGCGCGGTCCCGATGGCGCCAGTAAAGACTGTTGGTGCTGCAAACAGACAATTTGGGGTGAAAAGAGGAGCACAACCAGCAAAAACATCACCATCTTACCATCGCAAACAGGCAAGTGGTAATCAGAACCAACGTAAATGCTTCAGATGTGGCAGTAACAAGCACTTGGCTATTGATAAAAACTGTCCAGCTGCAACAGTGAACTGCAATAACTGTGGAAAAAAGGGATATTTCGCAAAGATGTGCAAATCATCAGTGAGTGAAGTGAGAGAAGTTGAAGTCCCAGAGCTAGCTGTGCTTTGTGTGGATGATATCAAGTCTGCGGCTGCAACTCTTCATAAAATAACCTGTAATGTCAACATTCAAGTGCCACAAGGAAATTCTCAAGTCATTGAGCTCATTGTAGACACTGGAGCTGCTGTGTCTATTCTACCAGAGACAATTTACAACCAGCATTTTGCGGGTTGTCCACTCACTGCACCTAAAGTGAAACTAGTCACGTATGCAAAAGGTGACTTACCAGTCTTGGTTGCCTATCAGCAGCAGAGGCTATTGCAAATCAAGCCGTCTTCTACATAGTGAAAGCTGGATCAACACTACTGGGCCTGGACCTGATTAAAGCACTCAAGATCAGTGTCGTCGATGGAAAAGCGAGCTACACCAAGGATGATGCAAACACACCTGCTCCCAACACACAAACATCCACGGTGCTCAACATTGATTCTGCTTAAGCTCACCACCTTGGATGTGTTTAAGGGTTAATTCATGAAGTGCAAGTTACCACCACAGTGAAAGCACTATGCCAAAAGTTGAGACATCTACCACTAAGTATACGCAGGGAGGTGTCAGCTGAGCTCAACCGCTTACTCAAAGCAGGCATCATAGAACCAGTGGATGCATCTGAATGGGTGAGTCCCCTTGTGGTGGCACGAAAACGCAAAGAGGCATTAGGCTTTGTGTTGACCTTCGTGAACCTAATAAAATTGTGATCATGGACTGCTATCCACTCCCTCATGTGGAGGACTTGTTCGCTGAACTGTCAGGTGCTACACACTTCAGCCAGATTGACTTAAACTCAGGTTACCACAACTACCTCTTCACCCTGAGAGAGAGATTGACTGCTGTCATAACTCAAGATGGACTCTTTCGTTTCACACGAGTTCCTTTAGGCCTGGCTTCAGCACCATCTGCGTTTACAGAAAATGAGGCAGACAATCCTGAAAGATTAACCTGAGACTTGGTCACAGAGATAGCCGAGATTTCCCCTCTACTGACTTCACTGCCGCTCGCAGATTTCAAAGCTGAATGTGAGGACTGCTCACATTCATTCAGGGTGGCCAAAGGTGAAAAAGTCACTTCCCGCAGAGATACAGCCATACTTCCTGGTACGTTATGAGCTTGCTGTTGAGGCACCGCTGGTCTTCCGTGGAAACCGCCTGGTTGTTCCCAAGTCTGTACGAGAGAGAACAATACACCTGGCTCACGAAGGACACCAGGGCCTGGTTCGCACGAAACAGCGCCTCAGAGAGCTGTACTGGTGGCCACACATGGATGATCTTGTCCACACAGTTCTGTCTTCATGTGCAACCTGTCAAGCATGTGACAAGACAGGCAAAACATATGCTGCCCCACTGCAACCTGTTGAGTTTCCTGGGGGTCCATTTCAACATGTGGTTCTCGACATTGTAGGTTAATTTGAACGTGGAGCTTATGACTGCAGATTTGCCATTACCCTCACTGACTACTTCAGCAAGTGGCCTGTGATCGCTTTCACTCCCACTGCGACTTCTGCCAAAGTCATGACATTTCTGCCTTCTGTCTTTGCACATGAAGGTAACCCATGTCTCATCACAACGGATAATGGGCCACAGTTTACATCTTCTGTCGCTGATTTTCTGAGAGAAAGAGGCATCAAGCACATCAGAACGAGCGTGTACTACCATCTGGCCAACGGGTGTGTTGAACGCTTTAACAGGGTGCTCAAAGACAGTATTCAAACAGCACAAGCAAAACAACAGCCCTGGAAGCCTGAGGTCACTGAGATGCTTCACAGTTATCGTGCATGCCACAACTGGTGAGGCCACATTCCTGCTTCTGAGGGGGAGACCAAGGCGGACAAAACTCAATGTACTGCCACCTCCCGAGGAAAAAAGACAGTATGATAATGTCAGATCAAGAGTTGTCTTACAGCAAGCCAAGAGTAAACAATACACAGATGCAAAAAGAGGAGCTCGTCCTCCCAAAGTCACTGTTGGTTCCGTAGTTAGAGTGCATAAGCCTTTCCATATGGGAAAAGGAGAAACACTGTTCAGTGGTCCTTTGACTGTGCAACAACAGACCGGCATGAGCTCTTTCATCCTCAGTGATGGAAAAAGATGGAATGCAGCAAGACTATCTCTCTACCCAGAGGGATCTCAGGAAGCACCGCGGGCTGACAAAGATGAGGAAAACTGCAGCCAAACAGAGATTAAAACTGTGCTTCACAGAGAGAGACAACCACCAGCTTGGACTAAAGACTATGTGATGAAGTAGATCTGCGTCCAAGAGAAGAAGAAGTGTAATGGTTGTATCCTTAAGAACAAATGAACAGTATTAATGTGAATTTGAGTTAGTGACGTAATCGAATTGTCAATTATTACAGTATTACCTGCATCGTTTTTGTTTTGTGGAGAAACTCAGGTAAAAGTATTGATGCACTTATTAGGTAAGACTAAAATGAATCAGGTTGAATCATTTAAGTTGAAATCGCAGGATGATATATTTTCTATTTTGTCATACTACTGATATTGTCTTTATTCTGCCTAAAAGTTCATACTTCATAATAGCTTCATAATAGCACTACCTATGAGCCTGGTTAAGTGCAATAATCACCATACCTAAATGTTACATGCAGAGTAAATGGTTCCAGTTACATACAAAATGTGAGTTATGTGGTAATAAGATACCTACATACTTGACCTTTGAGAAACAAGTTACCTGGTAATGTTATGTTTCCCTGTACTTTTTGTGCTAATTTAGTTCGACTTTCTACAAGTAATTTCCTTGGGTAACATGGGAGATGGGAGACACATTTATGCTGTGTTGCTGTTGCAGTAGTTACTCCTCCCCACCACTAGGAGGCAAAGGGAGACAGTGAACAGGTAGAAGAGGAGAAGAAGTGGGTAGATGTACCCTGCGAGCTGTTGCTAAGAAGCTAAATAAAAGGTTAAACAGTTCATCGTCTCCTCTGCCAGACTCATCAACATAACAATATACAACTAAAATTTGATTTGATTTGATAATGTACTGCCATATCTACATCTCTTTTCCTTGTTTGTCCTTTTCCGTACTTATCAGCCAGTTCGTTTCCTTCCACCACGATGTGTACAGGAATCCAAACTTCATTTCAATACCTATTCTCTTTATTACTAATACAGTGTTATCTCTAAAATTATGTCCTGTCTTGTGTCTGAGTGACTATTTTTGATGCTTTCAAGGGCACTGCTGGAATCTATCATTACTTTTATATCATTACTTTACTTGTTTTTTCTTTCTCAATCTCAATTTACAGCTAACAGAATGATGAATGCTATTCCAACTTTATTGGTCTGTGTTTTTGATGCATCAGTATATATTTTGGTGCATTCTGGATACCTTCCTTCTAAGTACCTACCTACTTGGTTTTGGCCTATTCCTTCTCCTTTATCCTTATTTGTTAATACGTGTAAATCAACTTCTCCTTGTTTCAAAGTCCAAGGTGGGATTGCAGAAAGTGTCACTTTGGGACTTAATTTCTTGTCCACTATTCCCATGTCCTGCACCCTCTTCTCAATTGTTCTGACATAATTCCACTATGCTCTTAGCTGGATGAGTACTGTTATGTCCCCTGAAGTTTACCCAGTATGTTATTGTAAGTTGTGATCTTTTCATTACAAGAGGCATTTCTCCCATTTCCACATGTAAGGCTGACACTGGAGTGATCTTCATGACCCCACAACATATCCTTAGAGACCAATGCTAAATAGTGTCCGACTTTTTTAACAAGGTCTTAGCTGCTGACTCATATTAGACACATCCATAATCAAGAGCTGATCTAACCAGTGCAATATAAATACTTTCAAAGCATTCCTATTTGCTCCCCACTCTCTCCCCCTCAGACACCTGATAATGTTTAGGATCTTTTTACATTATTTACATTTGTCTTCTATGTTCTATGTAAGCCTCTTAACAAACCACACACCAAGATACTTGAATCACTCCACTCTTTCTAATTTTTCTCCGTACAACTTAAGAGTGATTTGACTAAAGATTTTCTTATTCGTAAAAAAACGACTTGTGTTTTACCCACTGAAGATCTAAAACCCCATTCCTGTGCCCACACTTCTACCTTCTCAATAGCTTGTTGCATCTTTTTAAAAATAAAATCAACATTTCGTCCCCTTTTCCAGTAACCCTAACGGAAATAGTGCCACCCCAAATAGACCTGTATACCTTACCTGCACTAAGATCTTTTCCTACTCTAACTGCAACCATCCTCCAAATTCTTAATAGGGGTGTAGTTCGACCTAATGAGTTACAGTATTATTGGCAATACTCCCTTTTAATCTTCTTTATGTAATGGGGTCAATCCTTAATAAAAACAGGATAGTTTTAGCAGTGTTACTTTCCAAGTTATGCTTACATGTCATTGTAGATATAAAATCACAGCTCTAATTAACCTGACAGGACGGCGATGCCTTGAGGATGAGGGGAGTTGGCGAAGTTTATTTATGGACACCGTAGTCGCTCTCTCTCCCTCTGTGTGTGAGAGACGGTATCAGCGTCGCCATACATGCATGCTGTAATCTCTCCCAGTCAGCGTGTACACACAAACTAATGGGAACAATACTTGTAAGTAATGCACCGGAACATTTATCCAGAGTCTATACTATTGTGTCTGTGACATTAAGTGTAGTTGTCTTTTCCTGTTTTAGTACTTGTCGTCAAGACAATAAGGACGGCGTGGGTCTCTGCTTTATTTTAATGAATTGAAGGTATGGCATAACAATGTGTTTTATATTTGTAAATGTTTTTAAACATTTTGATAAACTTGTTTAATAATTGTGTGACCTAATATGACATGTTTGTTTCATAGGGCTGCCTTCAGGCAGAATATTTACGGTCACAGTTTTTTCCCACATTTAGATTATTTGGCCTTGTTTAGATTTAGTTTCTTTCTGATTAATTGGTTTGATTTCTGGTTTCTTTGTTATATTTTATTTTGTTCTTTGTTCTATGGGTAATGTGCAATATGGTTGACGGGTACTGTGCAATCCTGGTGTAATGGCTTGAATATTGGTGAGTTATTGGCTCCGTAAACTAGAGGCCCTCTTCTGTTATTTCAGTGTATAATATCGCTTGCAGTGATAATCCACTGGTGCAATCACACCAGTGTTGGGATTCTTAAAGTGTGCTGTGCTTGTTTTATGCATGATATTTTAGCTTTGTTAAATTGGGTCTGGAGCCTTTAACTTCTCTCTTTTTAATCTGTTATTTATATCAAGTACAGGCCAGTACTCCATACTTTGCACATGATCCTGTGCTGTTTGATCAGTCTTTTTAAATCATTTGTACGAATTGAATAAATTGTCTATTTCTGGAATCATCAGCCTCCCGTCCCGTTTATTCTGGATATATGTGGTGAACCCGATTGGCATTCAACTGTCACCCTAAACTTTTGACCACTACAGAATTGGCATTGTTGGCAGGGTCGGAGGCTAAATATACAATTTTTCTGTTAATTTTCAATAATTTTTTTTATCGTGTTTTGTTTTTTGGGCCCTATTAATTAGTAGAAACTAGGCCAGAGTGGGAAAAAACAGTGGCTGGTCTACAGGTGAAGAGGACCACAGGCTGATTTGAAGATCTCTCAACATACTGACTGTCCATTGGGAGGATGGAAGAAGTACAGGCCCTTATGGAGCAGCTGCAACAGCTGAAAACAGCCAATGAACAGTTGAGAGAGCAGTTGCAGAACCAATCACAGTTACCTGAACCAGTTCCAGGGTCATCCACTACTTCTCCTAATGTGGTTCCAGCAGGCAGCCTAGCCTGTGATGCAACTAACCTCCGTTATGTTTATGTACCTAGAGAGCGTAAATGCCCCAAGTTCACTGGTAAAATGTCAGTTGATCTGTTAACAGTTGAACAATGGATTGAAGAGGTACGTAGATGTCTGGAGGTTCGGCATATGCCAGTACTTGAACAGTTGACCATTTAGATCAGGGATGCCAGGGTTATGGCCCGTGGGCCGGACCCGGCCCGACTTTACGTCACATCCGGCCCGCGGGTGATAAGGGGAGAATATATTTTTTTATTTTATTTTTATCTAATTTTTTTTAAATTTTTTTTAAAACATTTTCGGTGGAATCCGTCAGTTGGTCTGTTGCTGCTGCCCGCCTCAGCTGCAGCAGCGCTGGTACTGCTGATCGAGATGTCATTATCAAAAAAGAGGAAGGTCGACACTGAAGGTCGCATCTTTCAGGATAGATGGAAAGAAAAGTATTTATTTTGGGAAGTAGGAGGCAAACCCGTGTGTCTTATTTGTTCTCAACAAGTGGCTGTAGCAAAGGAGTACAACATCAAACGACACTACGAGACCCACGCCGAGAAATACGGCGAGTACACAGGGCAATTTCGGACTCAAAAGCTAAACGAGCTAGCATCATCGCTACAGAAACAGCAAGCCGTATTCTCCAAATGTCGAGATACACACGAAGGTTCGTTTATTTTTATACATATTGTAACGAACTGATAGTTGAGTTATGTTCTGTTTGACTGCTATGTGGTTCTTATGACTTATGTTCAGCTAAGTACACTGTGTTGAATAAGTACTGAGATGTCCTGAGGGTCAGTGAACAGGTCGGGGTGGGACATGTGACAGTTCTTGACCAATGGCTGTGGGGTTGTGTGGGATGACAGGCTCTCATTGACTGGTTTGTTGGCGGGTCAGGGGTGAATGAGGAAGTGGAGGGAGAAGACGAGTGTTGATGTTAGGAGTGAAGAGATAGGAATAAGAAGTGGACATGTTCATGTTAACTTTAATAAAGTTACAAATATAAGAAGAAGTTCCGTGTCGTCTGTGAAGTGGGGACGTTACAATATCTTCTTCAACTCTTAGTTATTTTTTACTGCACCGTTTCTGAAAGAGGAGTGTCTCAATTTCGTTATACCTATAATGACAATACATTTCATTTCATTTCAAGGGGCAGTCAGTGTGATATGGGTGGGAGGGAATAAAAGGGGTTGGGGTTGACTGATAACCAGGCTAGTGCCATATAGGCATATGGGTGTGTGGAAATATGGGTTGGGGTTGACTGGTGATGACTGGCAAAGTTAATGTGCCTCATCTGTTGTTGAGCCAATTTAATGTTTTTAGATAGCTCATATTTGGCTATTTTTTCAAGAACCTTTTTGTTTTACTAATTCCTACTGGATATTCAATCACATGGCCTATTGTTGGACTACTTTATTCTGGCGCTTACTTTCTGTGACTCGTTTAGGCCTATTTGGCCTGGCCTTCTTTTAATTGGCCTAATTATGCATTGACGTGTTTTCATGTGCAAGCCTTCAATAAATATAATAAAAGTAATTCACAGTTTACACTTGTGTTATTTATAGGAAATGTGTTTTGTTGGCACCTAGTCTATTTTGTTGCATTTCTAATTTATAAATGTAGGCTACTTGCATGGATAGGAAAATGTTACGTTTTTAGAGGGTAACTGTCTCCTGCTTTAGGCTATGTAATTGTAGGCCTCATTGTGAGGCTATTTTGGTGCCAATGCAATTTCTTATTGATGTGTAGGCCTTCATGAATAATTTCAAATAGTCTACCTATCCATGTGTTGAGTCAGTGTTTGGCCTTTTCAGTCCGAAAGTGTAATCCGGCCCCCTGAGGTCTCACTTGAAAAAAATCTGGCCCCCTGTCCAATTTCACCCTGGCATCCCTGATTTAGATGGAGGTGCCAAGTCAGAGATACATTTTCACTCAGTATTCCTTTCGTAAACCTTCGGGCTATTGCTATTAGGTGGGCAGAAACAAGTAGACAGGGAGGTAAAATTAGACCTCGGGTCTACTCTTGTGACACATACTCCCAGGCAGTGGATAGTTCTGAGGGTAGCACAAATGCGGTCACTGCTAGCTCTAATGATGAAATGGCAGAGATAAAAGAGTGCCTTCGCAAACAACAAGCTCAATTAGATACTATTATGAAGCATGTCACTGCCCAGTCCTCTCAGCCTACTCAGAGCGATGTAGCCCTGACCCAAGCTAAGCAGTTACGATTTCCAACAGATGGCAAACTAATTTGTCACCGTTGTAATAGAGCAGGCCACATAGCCAGGTTCTGTAGGGTAAACCTAACTGCTACTACAACCTGTGAAGGATCTGTTTATGAAGTGGGGGTGCACAGACAGGTAGGGGGAGGGGGTTCTGATTCTCAGCCATCGGGAAACTAGATACCTCTGGTGCAGAGAGCCAGGCATCAGAAAAGGGTTTTGTGAGCTCACCTGAAGACCAAATGGATAATCACTCTCGACTTATAGGAGATTGCCCAGTTGTGAAAATCAACATGGGGGGTGTGGTGGTGCCCTGCCTTTTGGATACCGGGTCAATGGTAACCACGATCAGAGAAAGCTTCTTTGAGAAACACTTCAGGTCACAGGGCTTCTAAAGAAATGTCACTGGTTACGTCTTAAGGCAGCCAATGGACTAAAAATCCCTTATCTAGGATATATGGAGCTCAATGTTACTGTTTTGGGTAAAACCCTCTCACAAATGGGCATGCTAGTTGTAGAGGACCCCCTAGATGAGCCCACACCACAGCAGCAGGCAGTATCTGGCCTCTTGGGAATGAACATCATTCGCCACTGTTACCGTCTGCTTTTTGAACAGTATGGACCTCGTCTTTTTGAGTCACCTGTCCTACAAGCTGCTAGTAAGGAGTGGAAAGAAACTCTTTCCATGTGTCATCACATTGAGGCTTTGAACACACAAGGATGCTTGGGTATAGCCAAAGTCCATGGTCGAGCTGTTCGCGTTCCTGCTGGTTCCCTGAAATGGATACGCACTTCCTGTCCCTGCACTTTCAACACCACCCTCCCCTTAGTGCTCCTAGAACCCCTAACAAAAGGAAATCCTCTCCCAGCAGATGCCCTTGTATCTGCAGCCCTTCTTTCTGTCCACCAGGGCAAGGTGGAAATTCCTGTAGTCAATGTGGGAACTGAAGATGTTTGGCTGCAACCTCATACACAGCTGGGTGAGCTGCACGTGGTTGACCTGCCAAAATCAAAGAGCTCTATCCTTATCAGGGAAATATATATATATATATATATATGGCACCATTATACCTTAAAGAGCTGTTAGTACCTTATCAACCCACTAGAGCACTGGTTCGCAACCTTTTTTCAGTGATGTACCCCCTTTGAAAAAAAAATTCAAAGCGCAAAGCATTTTTGGTTGAAAGAAAGATGTAATACACAGTGCTGTGCCATTAGTGTCTGATTTATTAAACTTTGTAACTAGACACTTTCAAATTGAAAACTCCATCAATGTCCATAACATTGCTCATTTGTAGTGGTCTCTCTTGAACTATTTGGAAATAAAAATATATAAAAATAACTCAAGACTTATTAAAAAAGAAATAATTATCTCAATTATAAATAAAGATTTTTGCACATAAAAATAATTATGAACTTAAAGTGACCTCTTTTGGGATCATAATAAAGATATGTTCTCAAACTGAACTCATGAACTTAATTATAGATAAACACTTCTTAACAAAAAATAAATCATTAACTTAATTTTAAATAAAAGATTAGCTCAAAATAAATTTACAAACTGTCAACACTGAAGATTACATTGTTGCATTGAACTGAGTGAGTGCTTTTGCATTTACATTTTAGTGAGAAACTTGTGCTTGTGCTTCACTGAGGATCTTTGTCAGTCTTGGTGGCAGGGAAGCAACTGCTGTGATCAAGCTCTTCTCCAGGCACAGTCTGTTTCTTTGCTTTGTTTTGATCACAGTCATTGCAGAGAAGGAGGCCTCACATAAATATGTGGAGGCAAAGGGTAGTAGCTGCTCCAAAGCTTTCTGTCCCAGGTGAGGGTGCTCCTGCTTCACAGACACCCAAAGCTGTGTGAGTGTGGATGTGGCAATCTTCATCTGGAGGCCACGGTCAGATGACACTTCCAGGAGTTTTTCCTGATAAGTGACAGGTAGCTTGTTTCCGTTTGCTTCGGGGAGGCTTTTCGCATCGTGTCTTGAGATGACCTGAATTCAGAAAGTTTCCTCTTAAAAAACTCAGGTGGCTTACCAACATGACTTTCATGTTTAGTCTGGAGATGGCGCTGAAGATGTGCTGGCTTCATGCCACTGTTGGCTAATCTCTCCCCACAGAAAAAACACAAAGTGTAAATAACCCAATCTATGTTATTGTTAATATTGTTGAAGTGTCTTTCTGTTATTTTATTGTGAAATATTTGCTCGCTTTAAGGTCAGACAATTTCATTTCCGTTTTTGTATTACATGCTTTTATTTTGAAAGTGTTCCGGTAGAGACGCGGACTTCCTGTTATGAATCTGTAACTTCACAACAGAAAAGTTTGATGTTTTAGCGACCCTCCGAAGAGGCACAAGCTCTTACGGCGTTGTTTAGGGAAGGCACAAATAAACCTGAAAACATCAGTTAAAGTCTCAACCATCTTTCCCGCCCACACAAAGCCTTGGGTGGGTGGCAACTCGTGGACGTAAATCCCATCAAAACATATTCTTGTGAATACTGACGGAATTTTGCCGGCTCTGGTTTCGCCTTCTTTGGCACTTGTCCCTCCGTGTTTTCAGCGGCATTGCTGCTACGCTTCAACCACGACTCCATTGTTTGAGTTTTCAAGGCGGCAGTGATGACAGGTGATGACAGGTGGCGTGTGCCAGGTTGGGTCAAACCATCCTGGTATGGGGGAGACTCTGGGTTTTTAGGATAATGAAATTGAATAGCCTACTGAATATAAAATTCAGTTCATGAACTTACACTTATATTTTATTGAATATTTATTAAATAACAATTTTTAAAGGATTTTTGAATGGATGCTAATTTTAAATATATATTTTTTAAATCTCACGTACCCCCTGGAGTGCCTTCACGTACCCCCAGGGGTACGCGTACCCCCATTTGAGAACCACTGCACTAGAGCACTGCGCTCCCAGAATTCAGGCTTACTTGTCGTCCCTAAAGTCTCTAAAAGTAGAGTAGGAGCCAGAACCTTCAGTTATCAAGCACCTCTCCTGTGGAATCATCTCCCACTGTCAATTCGGGAGGCAGACACCGTCTGTACGTTTAAGAGTAGGCTTAAAACCTTCCTTTTTAATAAAGCTTATAGTTAGAGCCGGTCCAGGTTTGTCTTAGACCTGCTCTTAGTTATGCTGCTATAGGTCTAGAAGGTCGGGGGACACATGACACACAGAGCTTCTCTTTCCAGCTCCTCCTTCCTCTTCTCAATCGTTATCACATCAAAGTAATTCATATCTCATCAATACATGTTACTGACTTGACTTCTTCCCTGGAGTCCCTTTGCCTTATCGTCCGCAGATCCAGGGCCGCAGCTGTGGCCACATCATGGATTAGGATCTGTGGATCGCGTATCAGAGATTGTAATGGTGGATCCAGTATGGCGGATTCTGTATCTTGCTGGCTGATCGTGATAATAAAGGCGGATCCTTTATCGTGTTGGCATCCAATAATGGTGGTGGACCACGACCGAGGTGGCAGCTGATGATGGATCCTAATGGCGGCAGTGGACAATGACTGTGGACTATAGTGGCATCCGATCTTGATGGTGGATCATGATCTTGCTGGCTGCTGACCATAGACTATGATTGCAGCAGGACTGCTTGATACATAGTATTTCTCCTCAGATACTTGACCATTACTACCAATAATCCACCAATTCACTGACCTTCAGTTATGCTTCAAAATGTTTACCCTTATCAATGCTGCTAAAACCTTTATCTTGATGTTCTCCTTTACACTTGACATCTATTGCACTTCTGTCCGTCCTGGGAGAGGGATCCCTCACATGTGGCTGTTTTTTAGTAGTTTTTCCTTACTCTTGTTGAGGGTTAAGGACAGAGGATGTCACACCATGTTAAAGCCCTATGAGACAAATTGTGATTTGTGAATATGGGCTATACAAATAAAATTTGATTTGATTTGATAGAGCTTTTGCAGAAGCATATCACAGTTTTTAGTCAAGGAGAGGGAGACCTGGGATGTACCACGCTGGTAGAGCATGAAATTCCTATAGTGGATGACGCCCCAGTTAGGCAACGCTATCGCAGGCTCCCGCCGTCACAGTATGAGCAAGTCAAAACTCACATTCAGGAGTTGTTGGACAGCCCATACTCCTCGCCGATCGTGGTAGTTTTTTAAAAAACTGGAGAAATTTGCTTGTGTGTGGACTATAGGTTGCTCAATGCCAAAACAAGGAAGGATGCTTATCCGCTGCCCCGAATCGAAGAATCCCCTCACAGGCGCTCAGTGGTTTTCAACATTGGATGTTGCAAGCGGCTACAACCAAGTACCCATGGCAGAAAAGGACAAAGCAAAGACTGCTTTTTGCACCCCTTTCGGAGTCTTTGAGTTTAATCGGATGCCGTTTGGGTTATGTAATGCCCCTAGTACGTTTCAAAGGTTGATGGAGAGGATCTTTGGAGACCAAAGTTTTCAGTCCTTGCTTTTATATCTGGACGATATTGTTATTTTTTCACAAACTTTTGACCAGCATCTCCAACGTCTCGAGTTGGTGCTAACTCGTCTCAAAGAGCACCATCTGAAATTGAAGCTAAGTAAATGTCACTTTTTTCAATCTGAGGTCAAATACCTGGGTCATGTCATCTCAGCATCTGGCGTTGCCACTGACCCTTCTAAGATTAGTGCAGTGGCTGAATGGGCACAACCCACTACTAGAGCTTCAATCATTTTTGGGATTTGCATCCTATTATCGCCGCTTTGTGGAAGGTTTTGCGAGGTATGCTGCTCCCCTCCACCGGTTGGTGGCCGAAATGGATGGCACCAAGAAGAAACGCAGAACCCTTGGGAAAGCCATTATAGGCGACCGTTGGAGTAATGAGTGTGAAAATGCTTTCCAAACACTCAAGAGACTGCTTGTGACCGTGCCAGTTCTGGGATATGCTGACTTCACCAAACCCTTTGTCCTTGAAATCGATGCTAGCCATGCTGAACTTGGTGCTGTGTTATCCCAGGACCATGATGGAAAACAGCGACCAATTGCTTTTGCAAGCAGAGGCCTGAGGCCCACGGAAAGAAACATGTCCAACTACAGCTCCAGAAAGCTAGAATTCCTGGCCCTTAAATGGGCGGTGACCCAAACATTTCTAGAGTATCTACTTGGACAGCAATTTATAGTGTTCACTGATAACAACCCCCTCAGCTACCTGCAGTCAGCTGAACTGGGGGCAGTGGAGCAAAGGTGGGCATCGGAGTTGGCAGTTTTTGATTTTGAGATCATGTACCGCCCAGGACCAACCAATCGCAATGCAGATGCTTTGTCATGCTAGTTGCACTCTCAGAGCACATCACTTTTATTCCCCGGCTTGAAGGTGCTGCCGGAAGTCCACGAACCAGCAAAAGTCTTACTTGAAAGTGCCCACGCCATGGCTGCAACCTGCCAAGCGATAGCTGCTTTCCCATCACGGCCCAAAGCTGACCTAATTGCTCTACAGGCCACAGATCCAGTAATCGGTACCTTCCTACAATATTGGAAGAGGGGCACACCTCCAACTAAACAAGAAATGGCAAATGCTGGTAGAGGCGTAAAGAAGCTGGTGCAGCAGTGGTCCAAAATAAAGTCAAAGGATGGTGTCCTATACCGTCAAATACAGCTACCAAGGGAAGGACAAGTGGTGTTCCAACTCCTGCTGCCTCAATGCCTGCATGGAGAGGTCCTTAAAAGCCTTCACGATGACCAGGGCCACCAAGGCATTGAGTGTACCAACAGTCTGGTGAGGCAGAGGTGTTTTTGGCCATTTATGGGAAGTGACATTGACAGATACTGTCGGGAGTGTAACCGGTGCACACTGGCCAAAGTAGTACAACCAAAAGTCCGTACATTCAGGGGGAGTCTGTTAGCCTCTAAACCATTGGAAGTCATTGCCATCGATTTCACTGTATTGGATAAGGCCAGTGATGGAAGAGAGAACGTGCTGGTGGTCACGGATGTGTTTTCAAAGTTTTCCCAAGCATTCCCGACACCAGACCAGCGGGCCAGTACAGTAGCCCGTGTGTTGACCGAAAAGTGGTTCTACATTTATGGCATACCCAAACGCATCCACAGTGATCAGGGAAAGTGTTTTGAAGGGGACCTTTTGAAAAGACTGTGTCAACTGTATGGAATAGAGAAAAGTAGAACCACACCTTATCACCCCGAGGGCAATGGACAATGTGAAAGATTTAATCGAACATTGCATGACTTGTTGTGCACCCTCCCCCAGGAAAAGAAGAAAAAATGGCCAACATACCTACCTCAGGTTCTTTATGCATATAATACCACAGAGCACCAATCAACTGGTTATTCACCATATGAGCTGATGTTTGGCCAGAAGGCACAACTACCTGTGGATTTCCTGTTGGGCGCATCACAGGAGGAACCCACGTCTAGGTCGGCAGAGGATTGGATGGATGAACATCAAAATCATCTGAGTTCAGTCTATATTCATGTTAAGGAACGACTCCAGCAAGCAGCAGAACAGAGGAACAGACACTATCAGCCAAACGCAACTTCTCTTATCGCTCCTGGAACCCTGGTCTACAGGAAAAGTCACCCCATAGGACGCCACAAAATTCAGGACGCCTGGGATCCAGCTGTGTATGTGGTGGTGAAAAACATGGATAAAGAAGGAAGGGTATATAAAATATGCCCCAGAGATGGTGCTGGCCCAGAAAAGAATCTTAACAGGTCAGAACTTAGGGTTTTACCGACCGCCATCATCAATAGGCCCATGACCCAAAACCAACCGTTACCTGATCCAGGCCTGGTCGATGATCCACCGGATTTTAATAAAGAGGACGAAGACAATGACTCAGATGGGGTCGTAATCACCATGGAACCCGAGTGGTGCAGAGTTCAGGCCCCCTCCCTCACTCCCCTTGAGCTAAATCGTCAAACCATGGGCACAGAATTACATAGCTCTGGCACCCCACTATCCAGTTCAGATCACAGCCAAGAAAATGGCCCAAACAATGTTAATATAGTAGCAACAGGACAGCCAAACATATCACAAAGTAGGCCCAAAAGGAACACAGCTGGGCGTCACACCAACCCTTTTAACCTTCTGAGGTCAGTAAATGAAACCGTTGATACCTCAGTTAGAACATAGTGCTGCAAATCATCACGTTGTTGAGACAGTGTTTAGACCCTGGTTGTAATTTGTCACCGGGACGGTGACCTTTTAAAATTGGGGCCATGGTCAATCCTTAATAAAAAGCTTTAGCTAAAACAGGATAGTTTTAGCAGTGTTACTTTCCCAGTTATGCTTACATGTCATTGTAGATATAAAATCACAGCTCTAATTAACCTGACAGGACGGCGATGCCTATAGGATGAGGGGAGTTGGCAAAGTTTATTTAGGGACACCGTAGTCGCTCTCTCCCTCTCTCCCTCTCCACTGCCGGTCCTGTGAGGAAGTGTAGCGTGGGCGCAGCAGGTGTGGACGCCAATTGTTTGTTGCGGAAGTTTGATTAACTGAAAGTTACTTTAAAGTAAATGAAGATCACGCAGAAAACGTTCCGTAAACATTAAGCGCATTTCTGTCCATAGAGCCCAGCGTACAGCTGTGTGTGTGTGCGCGCGAGAGACGGTATCAGCGTCGCCATACAGGCATGCTGTAATAATCTCCAGTCAGCGTGTACACACAAACTAATGGGAACAATACTTGTAAGTAATGCGCCGGAACATTTATCCAGAGTCTATACTATTGTGTCTGTGACATTAAGTGTAATTGTCCTTTCCTGTTTTAGTACTTGTCGTCAAGACACTAAGGACGGCGTGGGTCTCTGCTTTATTTTAATGAATTGAAGGTATGGCATAACGATGTGTTTTATATTTGTAAATGTTTTTAAACATTTTGATAAACTTGTTTAATAACTGTGTGACCTAATATGACATGTTTGTTTCATAGGGCTGCCTTCAGGCAGAATATTTACGGTCACTGTTTTTTCCCACATTTAGATTTCATTTAGATTATTTGGCCTTGTTTAGATTTAGTTTCTTTCTGATTAATTGGTTTGATTTCTGGTTTCTTTGTTATATTTTATTTTGTTCTTTGTTCTATGGGTAATGTGCAATATGGTTGACGGGTACTGTGCAATCCTGGTGTAATGGCTTGAATTATTGGCTCCGTAAACTAGAGGCCCTCTTCTGTTATTTCAGTGTATAATATCGCTTGCAGTGATAATCCACTGGTGCAATCACACCAGTGTTGGGATTCTTAAAGTGTGCTGTGCTTGTTTTATGCATGATATTTTAGCTTTGTTAAATTGGGTCTGGAGCCTTTAACTTCTCTCTTTTTAATCTGTTATTTATATCAAGTACAGGCCAGTACTCCATACTTTGCACATGATCCTGTGCTGTTTGATCAGTCTTTTTAAATCATTTGTATGAATTGAATAAATTGTCTATTTCTGGAATCATCAGCCTCCCGTCCTGTTTATTCTGGATATATGTGGTGAACCCGATTGGCATTCAACTGTCACCCTAAACTTTTGACCACTACATATGTTTTATTTATTTAAAAGTGGGCTACTTCATATTTTATACATTTCCCACAAATATGGGGAGGACTCAAATAGGCCTGCATAGTTCTGTGTTTAATTTTTTTCAAAGTAGGCCTACACATGCCAGTGTATTTTCTTCTCCTCTTCATAAGAGCTTTATGTTTTCCTTTGTTGTAACAGGTAAAAATAGCAATAAAAATGTCAACAGTTTTCTTTATTGTCGTTCTATAATTTCATGAATGCAAACTATAGTTTATATTTGTGTGTATATATATATATATAAAACTTTATAAGCTGTGTTATCAAATATGTTTTGCGGCTCCAGACAAATTTTATTTGGGGGAAGAGAGGAAAAAATGCCTCTTTTGATAGTAAAGGTTGCCTACCCCGGTCTAGAGATTAGGTTGTGATCACACTGGTGTTCAGGGTTTGGACAGCAGAGGGGGCGTGTTGTTGGCTCCTTCATTACACTTTGGACTTGAAGCCAGCAACATCATGTCCACTTCATTTCTTTCTTTTCCCCTTTTATAGGTAAGGACAGTATTAGTAAAGTGGGGGCTGCACGCTTGTGCTGCGTTTTCTAAGTTATAAGGAGCACGCTGGTGGTGGGGTATTTGTTCCGACAGGGGTTTTGCCAAGCAAGTTTAACAAGTGCGAACATGAGAGAGGTGGTCCGATGCAGCATGCTTGCTCGGTGAGCACACGCAGACGGCGCATGGTCCAGATGTGCTAGCAACGCCTGTGCCGCTGTGTGTATTGTATGGTGGAAGTGGTACTGTTGATGTGTTACAGTTTGAGAAATGTAGAGTTATTAGATGTGTGGCTGAGTGTGGAACAGAGCGAAAGGGTTATAAAAGCTATGGTTTTATTTTTAACCCCAGTTGGCACAATATGTTTTTTTCTGAGCTACCCTGTAGATTCTGTGTGTGTTAATCTCATTAACAGCCTTCCAGAGAAATTTCTGCTCAAGTTTTACAGGAGTAAACAACTTGTTTGACACAGCAATCCTATTTATCTCCACTGGAAATTTCATGAATTGTGCAAATTATTGGCTAGATTTAAGTATATTTATAAAGCTCAGGAGACATTTTTTCTTTTTATTGAAATATTGCTCATAACACATGGCTTGGTTCATGTTCAGTATCTCAGATACCAATAATTGGATTCTGACAAAGCTGGATAAATAAGGACTTCTCACATTGCTCTGGCCTTTCAGATATATTGACTGATACAGGGGCAGGTCAGAAACTGCATATCTTGAGGTCATGTGCCATGGGACAGGACACTGTCATGTGTACGATGGCTATTCCCCTCTCATAATTTATCTTTTCTTTTGGTTTCTTTGGGAACCAGCTAGCCAGATTTCACAAGTTCCAGAGATGAGGAACTCCCCAGCATTGTGGGATACCTCTTTACTGTTCCCACACTCATCAGCAGTGGTTCAGAAATAAATAGAGTATAAAGTTGTTAATAGAATAGTTAAGAAACCCCTGAGCCAGCCAAAAAGTGCTGGAAACAGCCATTTGGTATTAATGTACTCTCTAAGCAGGTTTCACCAAAGACACTTTTGTCAAACAGTACATTGGCTTAGTGCTGGAGTGCTTTTAGTACACTTCGTTTAACCACAAAGCCTAGTAGTGATTTAATAATTCAGTAAAAGTCTCTGCATGGGGAAAAAGGACTGTAGAATCACACACACAAATACACCCACATACAGACAGATGTTGTTACCTTTATTACGTTTTACTCAAATGAAAGATCAAGCAAGTCTGAAGTAGTTTTTGTCCTTATCCAGCAGAGGGCGATAACCATCAGCTTGAACTAATACATGCCCTCTTCTACTCCATGCCCTCCTGTTCATAAGTGTGGGCCTTGACTTTGCTACATTTAGAAAATGATCCCAAATCAGCTGGGCATTGTCTTGATTGCTGCCATTGCGCTGTCATGTGAACCTCAAGGAACTCTTTAGTCACCATTAAACTACAGCTAATTGGTGAATTTGGCTGTGAACTTCTAGTTCAGCATGGTCCTGCCATGCTCTACTGTAATGGTCTTTATGTAGCGCTTTGCTAGTCATGATGACCAGATAAAGCTTTACAGTACAGTTTATTGCCATTGACCCATTCACACACACATTCACACCATAGTCCATCTATGGACAGCACTTTTTTTTTCTATGACAGTTGTGGATCTAGGCAAACATGATCTTAACTGTTTTTAAGATTATTCTCTAGAGCTTAATATTTAGTGAGTATAAATCACAACATTAAAGTAATACTTCAGATAAACCTTACAGCACTGCAGTCATCGGTGCCCCATAAAAGTAAAGTCTAAAGCCTGGGTTGAGGAACAGAAGCTGGTCTTATAATTACAATCTTTAACAGAGTTTGTAATGATAGTGATAGAGGAAAGGTGCAAACAGTCCAGGAGTCATTTTTCATCACAAGTGTAGTAGGGCTACAACTAACGACTATTCTGATAATCGATTAATCTATCGATTATTGAAACGATTAATCGACTAATCGGATTATGAATCACACAAATTCTCAATTGCTCTTATTTAGCCATCAGCTTTTAAATTTAGCTTGAGGTTGTTCGCGGCATGTGATGACTGAAAATAAAGACAATAAAGATCGATACTTCATTCAAAAATGTCTTTTAATAAACTTTACTGCATATTAGGCAAAGTTTTTGTCCATTTAAAACCAAGGACAGGCAAAGTGCTAATATAAGAAAATTAATTTAAATTCAAGTTTCCCTTTTTTCTGTAAACAAAAGGACAGGGAAAGTAGCAGCAATAAAACATCAACAAACAAAACTACAGTCTTCTTTGGAATGCATAATTGTGATTTAAAAAGACGTTTGTCAGGCAATAGGATAACATTACACATTTAAACTCGTTAAAAAAAGTTTTAAAAAATCTATATTCAAACCATATTTTTTTAACGCTAGCTTACACGCTAACTTCAGCTCCAATTCATTACTCTTCTTAAATATAATGTGGACATGTTTACAACTGGCTTTTAACATTACTTTACATTGTACATATATATATGATAAATGGTCAGTATTTATAAAGATGACAGATGACTTTGCTTCACAGTACAGTTTATTGCCATTCACACACACATTCATACAGTACATCTATGGGCAGCACTTTTAGCAATTTAGGGTTCAGTGTCTTGCCCAAGGACAGGAGGCATGCAAATGTGGAAGACTGGGATTGAACCGCCGACCTAGTTTCCACAGCTGCCCCATAAAACTTGAATCAATGCTTTCATATTTAGAACAAAAACTTCTACAGTACTGCTGTCTCAAATATGATGGTTTGTGTTCACACCCTGGTCAGTGTGTGTGTGCGTGTGTGTGTGTGTGTGTGTGGCTTTAATCCAGAGATTGCACTGCAGCAATATTTTACTGCCACATGTGAATTGCTGATAAACTCTTCCAGTTGCTGATTGGAAACTCTTGGGGCCTGATCTACTAAAGGTTTGCGTTTGTAAAAACGTGCGCAAACTTGATTTCAGCTGCAAAAAAACATGCAAGCTGATCTACTAATGGTGCGCACTGAGGATTGCGTGCAGAATAACACACGCTGTCCATTTAGTACGTTTGCCTTAATGAATATGAATGATAGGGCGTTTCTACCCAAGTGCGCAAAATATTGGGAGGAGTAGATGCAAATATTATTATTACATTTCATTTAGCTGACGCTTTTATCCAAAGCGACTTACAATAAGTGCATTCAATCATGAGGGTACAAACCCAGAACAACAAGAATAGAGAAAATACAATTTCTTCAAAAAAGCAAAACTACAAAGTGCTATAAGTAAGTGCCATTTTAAGTGCTACTAAATTGTTAGTTTTGGAAATGTTATTCAAGGTATAGTCGGAAGAGGTGTGTTTTTAGTTTGCGGCGGAAGATGTGTAAACTTTCTGATGTCCGAATGTCACTGGGGAGCTCATTCCACCATTTAGGAGCCAGGACAGCAAACAGTCGAGATTTTGATGAGTGTTTAGCTCGCAGTGAGGGAGCAACAAGCCGATTGGCCGAAGCAGAGCGGAGTGAACGGGCTGGGGTATAACGTTTGACCATGTCCTGGATGTAGACTGGACCCGATCCGGTCGCAGCACGGTACGCAAGTACTAATGTTTTGAAACGGATGCGGGCAGCCACCGGTAACCAGTGAAGGGAGCGGAGGAGCGGAGTAGTGTGAGTGAATTTAGGTAGGTTGAAAACCAGTCGAGCTGCTGCATTCTGAATGAGCTGCAGAGGTTGGATGGCACTAGCAGGTAGACCTGCCAGGAGGGAGTTACAATAGTCTAGGCGTGAGATGACCAGGGCCTGGACCAGAACCTGCACCGCCTTCTGAGTGAGGAGGTGGCGTATTCTCCTGATGTTGTACAGCATTAATCTACAGGAACGTGTTGTTACAGTAATGTTGGCAGTAAGGGAGAGTTGGCTGTCGAGTGTCACACCCAGGTTCCTAGCAGTCTGAGTGGGGGTTAACACGGAGTTGTCAAAGTTGATAGTCATGTCATGGGTGGGAGAGTCTTTCCCTGGAAGGAAAAGTAGTTCAGTCTTGTCAAGGTTAATTTTCAGATGGTGTGCAGACATCCCCTGAGAGATGTCAGTCAGACAGGCAGAGATTTGTGCTGCTACCTGTGTTTCAGATTGGGGAAAAGAGAGGATTAGTTGGGTGTCATCAGCATAGCTATGGTAGGAAAAGCCATGTGAGTGAATGACAGAGCCGAGAGAGTTGGTGTACAGAGAGAAGAGGAGGGGACCCAGGACGGAACCTTGAGGGACCCCAGTAGTGAGAGGACAAGGTTCAGACACAGATCCTCTCCAAGTTACCCGGTAAGTGCGGTCATTGAGGTAGGATGAGAGCAGGGAGAGAGCAGAGCCTGTGGCACCCAGGTCCTGAAGGGAGGAAATAAGGATCTGGTGGTTCACTGTGTCAAATGCAGCAAATACTTTCATTTAGCACACGAATTGTGATTTACAAAGCCTGAAAATAATTGCGGTGATTGTGACTGCGTCTATATATAATACGTTTGAAAGGTAGGTGCTAATCGGCACAGCGATGCGCACAGATAGCTGCAGTTATTGTGGTGAGGAAGAGATGTCATGGAAGACAGAGAGAGTGGGTTTTTTTCAGAAAGTGAACTGCACCTGCTGCTCAATATTGGTCAGAGGCATCTCTTCCACCGGCCCCCACCTGACTTATTTGCTGAGGTTTTATTATGAGCTTGATCTTTTTGCTTTACCCACAGCATTTACTTTCTCGCAGATAGTCTCCCAAATCGTGTTTCTTTGAGTTATATTAATATTTCTTTGCTGTAGCTCAACGACACGTTTGTTTGCCTCTTCCACTAACACCTCCAATTCCATTGCATTACATTTCGCTTCCCACTTTCCGTCACTCTGCTCTCCTTAATGCTCAATGGTGGAAACGAGTAACGCACGCAAAACACTCATTTAAATACTACTGCCTCTACCATGTTTGCACCTGTTATCATTTATGCAATTATTTAGTAATTAGTAGATCACCCGCAAAATGCCCACCAACCGAACGTGCAATCTGTTATAATGCACACGCAATTTCTTTATTTGGGATCTTAGTAGATCAGGCCCTCTGTGCGTGCGTATCTGTCAGGTTCCTCTGTCTTAGCAGAGGAACTCATGAGCTCTATAATGCTGGGTTCATGATATAAGCCAGGTATTAGCCAATATGGAAATAATGCCCCATTAACTTTGAAAAATCTGATTTTGAGTCAGTCTTGTCAGCCTTATGTCATGACCCGATCCGAACTAGAAGGATGTTGTAGTTTGATGTTTGTTTGAGTACCATGCATCACAGAGAGTGTTGAGAGGATCCGTTTCAGTGGTATTTTCCTTCTGGTAAATCAGATCCCACCAGATAAAGCAAGCTCAGCAAACCATTCTCAGCCATGCCTTCTCTACAGGAGCATATCGTGGCAACTGTCAGGGGAGCTGGTGTCCTGACCTGGCCTCACCAGCCCTGGGACAGATGGGAGACTCACTGGGCCCTGAAGAGCAACTGTGCTGCTTGAGATGCTCAGCCCACTTCCTCCCTTTTACTTTGGCTCTTCCTCTCTGCTTGGCGGCCAATTTTCCTATGGTAGTGCCATGCAATAAAAATGCAGATTTAGATTTTTACAATTGAGCTATTATCACTGTTTAATAACTCACCTGTCGCTACAGAATTTTTTTCACAAAAGCATTATGTAAAATAAATGTGAAAGTAACTATTGTAGTTAATCAATCAATCAAATTTTATTTGTATAGCCCATATTCACAAATCACAATTTGTTTCAGGGCTTTAACATGGTGTGACATCCTCTGCCCTTAACCCTCAACAAGAGTAAGGAAAAACTACTAAAAAACCCTTTTAACAGGGTAAAAAGAACGTAGAAACCTCAGAGAGAGCCACATGTGAGGGATCCCTCTCCCAGGGCGGACAGAAGTGCAATAGATGTCAAGTGTAAACATGACCAAGATAAAGGTTTTAGCAGCATTGATAAGGGTAAACGGGTGAATTGGTGGATTAATGTCATTAACGGTCAAGCATCTGAGGAGAAATACTCCTCTCTGTATCAGCAGTCCTGCTGCAATCATAGTCTATGGTCAGCAGCCAGCAAGATCGGATGCCACTATAGTCCACAGTCATTGTCCACTGCCGCCATTTAGGATCCATCGTCAGCTGCCACCTCGGTCGTGGTCCACCACCATTATCGGATGCCAACACGATAAAGGATCCGCCTTTATTATCACGATCAGCCAGCACGATACAGAATCCGCCATACTGGATCCACCATTACGATCTCTGATACACAGAGCCTAATCCATGATGTGGCCACAGCTGCGGCCCTGGATCTGCGGACGATAAGGCAAAGGGACTCCGGGGAAGAAGTCAAGTCAGTAACATGTATTGATGGGATATGAATTACATTGATGTGATAACAGTTTGAGAAGTGGAAGGAGAAGCTGGAACGAGAAGCTCCGAGTGTCATGTGTCCCCCGACCTTCTAGACCTATAGCAGCATAACTAAGAGCAGATCCAGGATAAGCCTGGACTGGCTCTAACTATAAGCTTTATCAAAAAGGAAGGTTTTAAGCCTACTCTTAAACGTACAGATGGTGTCTGCCTCCCGAATTGAAAGTGGGAGATGATTCCACAGGAGAGGTGCTTGGTAGCTGAAGGTTCTGGCTCCTACTCTACTTTTAGAGACTTTCGGGACGACAAGTAATCCTGAATTCTGGGAGCGCAGTGCTCTAGTGGGGTCATATGGTACTATCAGCTCTTTAAGATATAGTGGTGCCATATTATTAAGGGCCTTGAAGGTGAGGAGAAGAATTTTAAATTCTATTCTAGATTTAACCGGAAGCCAGTGTAGTGAAGCTAATACTGGAGAAATGTGGTCTCTTTTATTGGTTCTTGTCAGGACACGTGCTGCGGCATTTTGGACAAGCTGCAGAGTCTTTAACGACTTACTGCTGGAGCCTGAGAATAAGGAATTACAATAATCCAGTCTGGATGTAACAAAAGTGTGGACTAGTTTTTCTGCATCCTTTTGCGAGAGGACATGTCTGATTTTTGCAATATTACGCAAGTGAAAAAAGGCGGTCCTAGAAATTAGTTTTAAGTGAGAATTAAAGGATAAATCAGGATCGTGTTAGGGATTGTTTTGGTTGGACCCCAAAGCAGAGACTGGAAACAGACTTGGAACGAAGGCAGAGTTTATTATAGGGATAAGCAGACATGGTAGGCTGTGGAGGCAGGGTGCTGGCTGGCTGGGATGTCCACAGGAGGGTACGAACACGGGACACAAAAAACGCAGAAGAGCAGCAAGGCACACGGGAGGGCTGCGTAGCAAAAAGGGGAAAAAACACGGATTAGTACTCAGAAGACATACGCTAGGAAACCGAGGAAAAAACATGAGGCTGCGCTACCGAACGAGACGGAATTATCTGGCGGAGTAGTGGAGTCAAGACCAGGCTTTTATGGGGAGGTTGATGAGTGAGTGAGAACAGGTGTGTCTTGCTGCTGCAGCGGGGAAGCCAGCCACACCCCCTGCCACACAGCCGACCTGCAGGGGAAGAACAGAAAGGGAAGGGGGAGAGAGAAAACAACCAAAACACAGAATCATCACAGATCGAAGATCACTCCCAAGTTCCTGACTGTTTCATTGGAAGCAAGGGCAATGTCGTCTAGCGCAGCTATATTATTAGATATTGTATCTCTAAGGTGTTTAGGGCCAAGTATTAGAACCTCTGTTTTATCTGAGTTTAATAAGAGAAAATTGCGGGTCATCCAGGTTTTTATGTCCTTGAGACATGCTTGGAATTTAGTTATTTGATTACATTGTTCAGGTTTTATTGACAACTATGCGGTGTCATCCGCATAGCAGTGGAAATTTACAGAGTGTGTCCTGATAATGTTTCCGAGTGGAAGCATATATAATGAGAATAAAATTGGGCCGAGCACAGAGCCCTGTGGAACACCATGGTTAACTTTGGTGCGCACAGATGACTCATCATTAATTTGCACGAATTGGGAGCGATCAGAAAAATAGGATTTAAACCAGTTTAGGGCGGTTCCTTTAATGCTAATTAACTGTTCCAGTCTCTGTAATAAAATGTTATGGTCAATTGTGTCGAATGCTGCACTAAGATCTAACAGAACGAGGACAGACACAAACCCCTGATCTGAAGCTATTAGAAGGTCATTAGTGACTTTAACCAAGGCTGTCTCTGTACTATGATTAGCTCTAAACCCCGACTGAAAGCCTTCATATATATTATTTTCCTGGAGAAACTCACCCAGCTGATTGGCTACAACTTTTTCTAGTATTTTAGACAGGAAGGGGAGATTAGATATCGGTCTGTAATTTGCTAAAACCTCTGGGTCTAAGGTGGGTTTTTTAAGAAGGGGTTTGATTACAGCTATTTTAAAAGACTGTGGTACATATCCTATCAATTAGGGTCAGAATTTCTTTAAGTAATTTTGTAGGAATGGGATCTAAGATACAAATTTTTGGTTTAGAACCTGAGATTAGTTTGGTCAGCTGATCAAGGGTGATCAGAGAGAAGCTGTCTAAATAATCGGTAGGATTCTCAGCCGTTTCTGAGATTTCTGTTCTTGGTAGGGTATTAGTGCCAATTGAGGGCAGGAGATGGTTGATTTTATTTCTAATAGTTAGAATTTTATCATGAAAGAAATTCATAAAGATATTGCTATTTAGGGGTCGAGGAATACTGGGTTCGGTGGAGGTGTGACTCTGTCAGCCTGGCTACAGTGCTGAAGAGAAACCTGGGGTTGTTTTTATTCTCTTCTATTAGTTTTGAGTAGTAGGCAGCTCTTGCTTTGTGGAGGGCCTTCTTATATGATTTAACACTACTCTTCCAGTCTAGGAGATATTCAATACGGTTGCTGGAGCGCCACCTCGTTTCTAGTTTTCTTGATACTTGTTTTAACTCATGTGTCTTGGAATTATACCACAGAGCTAATTTACTATGTTTTACACATTTCTTTTTTAGATGCGCTATTGAGTCTAATGTTAATCGTAATGAGTTTACAGAGCTATCGACGAGATGGTCAATCTCAGTGGAGCTAGGATTTTTAATGAATTTGTTGTTTATATCGATGGATAATACGGGTTTAAATGTAATTGGAATTATTTCCTTAAATTTAGCTACAGCACTATCAGGTAAACATCTAGAAAATGAGTTTATTATTAGTGGCATATATTCTGATAGTGAAAAATCGAAGGTTATTAAATTATGGTCGGATAGAATTAGATTGCGCGGAAGTACCGTTAGATTTTCAATTTTGACACCGTATGATAATATAAGGTCAAGTGTGTGGTTACAACAATGAGTAGGTTGGTGTACACACTGACTGAAACCAATTGAGTCTAATATCGAAATAAATGCTACGCTAAGTCTATCTTTATTATTATCAACATGAATATTAAAGTCACCAACAATAATAATTTTATCGGTCTTTAGGACGAGGTTTGATAAAAACTCAGGGAATTCCGTTAAAAATTCAGTATAATCCCCAGGGGCACGGTAAACTACAGCAAATATGATTGGCTGTTGGTGTTTCTTGGATTGGCGTGGAAGACTAAGAACGGATGCAGCCACGTCTCAGTGAGGGACAATAAATCTATTTTGTTATCTGAGACTAGTTCATTAACTAAAATAGCCTTAGATGATAATGATCTTATGTTTAAAAGACCACATTTAAAAGTCTTTGTTTCCTGAGTTGTTGCAGAGGTTGTGTTAATTTGTATTAGATTTTTTTGTGGAATTCTCCCTCTGTCATTGTTTGATTTAACTAATTTAATGGGACGGTGGACAGACACAATCTCTATCGGTTTGTGGTTGTGTGACTGATCATGAGGGAGCGCAGAGAAGTGTTTAGCACTGCAGCTCTGCTTCCTGGTCCCAACTCTGGGTTGTCATTTAATAGACTGAGTAATATTCCTAGATAAGAGAGCTGCTCCATCCCAAGTGGGATGAACGCCGTCTCTCCTAACAAGACCAGGTTTCCTCCAAAACGTTTGCCAATTATCTACAAAGCCCACACCATTTACAGGACACCACCTCGACAGCCAGCGGTTAAAAGACAACATGCAGCTAAACATGTCATCACCTGTTGTGTTAGGGAGAGGGCCAGAGAAAACTACTGTGTCCGACATCGTTTTTGCGAAAGCACACACCGACTCAACATTAACTTTAGTGACCTCCGACATGCGAAGCCGGGAGTCGTTGCTGCCGACGTGAATTACGATCTTACTATATTTACGTTTAGTTTTAGCCAGCAGCTTCAGTTTGGATTCGATGTCGCCGGCTCTGGCCCCTGGAATGCAATTGACTATGGTCGCTGGTGTCGCTAACCTCACGTTTCTCAGAACCGAGTCGCCAATGGGTTAGGGTTAGGGTTAGTAATATTAGTTGTTGTCTGAATCCTGCAGCTCTGGGTCAGAGAGAGAGAGAGAGAGAGAGAGAGAGAGAGAGAGAGAGAGAGAGAGAGAGAGAGAGAGAGAGAGAGAGAGAGAGAGAGAGAGAGAGAGACTAACTGGGGCTTAGATGAGCCTTGATGTAATAGTAATAGAATATAACCTCACTCTGAATGTTGACCATTAGACAGAATTGTATTGGCTTCTTGTGATGCCTGTCTCCACTGGCAGACTCCAGAGAAGAGTGGAAGTTGGGATAGGTAGTGAAGGATAATATGAATAGGGGGTGGTGAAAGGCAGGTGGAGTGTAGAAAAGGGTATGTTTAGGAGCAGAACAGCACAGACGGACAGAGAGAGAGAGTGAGAGAGAGACGGAGGGAGAGAGTTTGTGTGGCACTGCACCACTCTGCCGCAGCAACATTGGCTGACAGCCGTAGCCTGACTGACTGTCTGCACTGGCAGGCTGATTGACTCGCTGACTGGTTGGCTAGCTAAATAGATGCAGCCCTGTCCCCACAGCTATGCCCTTCTCCCCCACCTCCTCTTCATCTGTGTCTGTCTCGCTCCCCCTTTTTCTCAGCAATGCAGCATGAAGTAAGAGAGAATACTTGTGATTTGACTTTTTTTAATAGCTGTTAGTGATGCTGTTTTCAGGCCATGTTGTAGTAAACAACATCTCTTTGAAGATAGCAGTGCAGAGCAAGAATAAAAAACAACAAAGAGACATCTCAGCATCGTCCTATTTTTTAGTGTTCCCTCTTAAATATTATAGATCCTTGTGGTAATATAAAATCCTCCCCTTTATGTCCTCTTCAATCGTCTAACCTTGAGACTGTCCTTTCTCCCTCCTCCAGCACTCGGTAAACTTTGTCAATTAAAGCTAACACGTGAAGTTATCATTATCCCCACAGACACTCCAATCGTCCCCTGATGAGATTAAACACATTTCATCGCCGTTGGAAGCAACGCTGTGCTCAGAGAGACAGATTTCCCCTTACAGCACATAAACACACATCTCTCCATGCATTACTATCCCCCACAGTGAAGGGGAAGATAAATGGCAGTGAGATACGATGGCAGGCTTGCAGACTGATAAAGATGCTATAGTGACCAAGTGTCCTTCCTCCACTGGCCTCACATTATTATCTTCAGAGGGAAGGGAACTTTAGATAATTCTCAGAATCCTCACATTACACAGGTGCCAGGCGTCAAAAAGTATTAACATTTGTTGATTCTACTACTGCAATGCAGCAGTCTGTCACCCTCTCTGCTCCTCTGCTCCCTCACTTTCTCTTTTCTTATCTCCCTCCCTCACTCTGTGTCTCATCCTTATCTCCCTTCTATAACACACTATTTTTCTTGTTCAAGAGGACCCAGATGCAGAAATGAGTCGAACATTAACCGGAACCAGAACCCCTACTGTTGTTACATGAAAATAGCAGTGTGTGTTTGTGTGTGCTCCTATACTTATATCTTTGTGAGGACAATTATAAGCATAGACCCATAGACTATATATAAACGATGGGCGGCTTTGGCTGAGGGGTAGAGCGGTCGTCCTCCAACCTGAAGGTCGGCAGTTCGATCCCCAGTCTTCCCCATCTGCATGCTGAAGTGTCCTTGGGCAAGATGCTGAACCCCAAATTGCCCCTCAAAACCATTTACATAGCTTCCAGAAGAAGAAGCCTATGCGGAAATGCTTAAAAGTGTAATACCGTGACTGGCTCCATAGACTGCCATTCAAAAAAGGCCATTTCCCCCATGAAATACTCTGTCAAAATAAATTTCCTGGGCTGTGGATGTTGGATTTGTTGGTGCCAGGGTCTTTATTTCTACTTAAATCTGATTATTTAATTCTGATGTGATAATGTCTCATTGTTACCAACTAATTCTTTAATAATTTTCTATTTCTCTCTGCTGACGTGCTTTTGTAGGTTTTTTTAATCATCTATGAATCTACCAGAGGCCAAAGGACTGAAGCTTTAGTTGATGATGATGACGTGAAACAACTGCACCTCATCCAACGATCAGATGGTGTCAACAGAAGGAAGACCTCATGTATGGAGCAGAATATTTGGTGCCATTCTTCAGGATGTGGAGTAGAGAGACTGGATAACAACATCATTATATCTTTAATGAGATGTGATGATGTCAATAAACCACTTTCACTTTTCTCTGAGATGACAGATCAACAAAATTTTGTGTTAGATTCTCTATATTAGGATTCAGTTTCTTACCTTTTACTTACTTTCTGCTGTTTTTAGAGGTGGTAGTACATTTTTTTAAACATAACTTGCAAATTATTTATGTAGAATTAGTAAATGGATCAACTTCAGCAGTCACAACCTTCACAGGTAAGTGTTTACCAATGTGACATGAAGAGTCTTCAATTGTAGAAAGCTGGAACTGTCCAACCTGAAGTTCACCTGGATAATTGTGACTTCTATAGCCAATGGTTATGGCTGTTAACACTTTAAAAGTTTTTATTAGATATACATGATTAAGTGTTTACCTAACCTCTGATATTTATGATTAAACTGTACTGAGTACATTTTCCATTGACTACAGATGACTTGCCTGGTTTTTGCACATTTACCCCTTTCCTTATAATACGTCAAACAGGACACTCTGGTGAATTAATCTTTTCATTGTCATAACATTTTGCCATACGACACATAAGGAAAGTATTAACTCATCTTAACTATCAAGGATTGATTTGATTAAAACCAAAATGTAAAAGGCCTGTGATTAATTCCAACAACATGTTCATCAAAGTGTTCTTGTATGATTATAATACTGTGCTGCTGTTGCTTTATACCAGATGTGCTCCTTAGAATCATGAGTAGTAAAACTGTTTCATAGATAACTTTATTGCACATTAAACTACATTAATTAATTCATAATCAAACAAAAAATGTAATTACAGTCATGGATCAAGGTAAACATGATCTTTACTGTAAGAAGATTCATCTCTAGTGCTTAATATTTAGTGAGTATAATTTACAGTAGAAATGTTAGAAATGAGAAAGCACAGCAGTAAAGTAGTATTTCATATGAATCTTACAGCACTTGATGCAGTCTACTGTTTACTATAAGAGTAAAGTCCAAAGACTGGAGGAACACCAGCTGCTCTTACATTTAACATGTTTAACAGTGTGTAATTTGACTGTAATGATGGTGATGGAGGAAAATAAGTCCAAGAGCCATTATTTGTCACAGTTCATGTAGCAGCTCACATCTGGTCTGAAGTCTCTTCATTTTTGCAGATTAAAACAGTGTTAGAAAATATTTCACAAGAGTTCACAAACCAACAGGTGACGTCACGCTTGGTTGCCACTTGCATAGACCTTACAGAGTGAGGAGACTTTTGGAAATTTAGGTCATTTTGACCGATCCTCACTCTTTAATGGGCTGTGTGAGGGTTAAGTCTTGGATTTAGGGTTAGGGTTAGAATTAGGTTTAGGTAAGGGTTAGGCATTTAGTATAGATGGTTACGGTTAGGTTAAGGGGCTAGGGAATGCATTATGTCAATGAGTATCCTCACTAAGATAGAAGTACAAACATGTGTGTGTTTGTGTGTGTGTAAGGGGGGATATGGGCGAGACGGAAATCATAGAGAGATCTCTGGGCATCTTCTCCGGGCAGTCTGTCATGTTAAATCGATGGTTATCTATCTCCTGCGCAATCTTTCCTTTTTGTTGGACTTTATTGAACACAATATAGCTAATCACGGATCTGTCATAGACAGTGGCTACAATAATTTTCAAACTGAGAGGAGGAGGTGGGTATTGCGCAGTGCAGGAAACTACATAAAGCATCTCAATTTGATCATTTTGATGCCATGGTTACAACAAAAGTTCTTTTCTAAAGGTTTTGCTGTCAGATCATCATCCACAAAACGTCAAATATTTCTCTGACTGAGTATCTCTCAGTGTGCCTGTTCGTCTGTCAGTCAGGAGCAGTGGTGAGGACAGAGGTCACTGAAGCCACAGTTCCAATAGTGAAAAGTCAGATTGAATTAAATTCGAATCTTTCAGGAAAGAATAAAAGAAGTTTATTAATGGCTTAAACAGCTTTATTGACAGAAGCATCCAACCTTTTGATTAGATCATGATTTTTTTTCCACAGTAATTTTAGCAAGCAAGCTACAACCAACAACTCTGTTCTCTTTGATAACCTAACAAATCCACAGCTAATAAAGCATACTCACAGGTTTTGATCAATAATCTCCTGTATGTCCAGTATGTCCAGATTGGCCCAAGCTGGAACTGCACCATCTTTCAAGACAACATTTTTGGAAAAGCCAGTAGTGAACTAGGAGCTATTCAGGAAACAGTCCTAGGTGAAGTGAAGCAAACCCAATAACAGGTTGAGGTAGCATTCGTTGAGGGAGAGTATTTTAACCACTGATACTTCAACTCATCATTGCTTAAAAGTAAATACAGAGAAATATTCCCTTCACAATAAAGAATACAATGTCTCCTAGACATGGGAATACTGCTAACCGAACTCCTCTCGGCTCGGCTTCCGATAACTAAGTTCGGGGAGTGCTAAACTAGCCGCTGGGCATGCATTATGCTGATGATACGCAGGCAGTGTTGCCAGATACAGCTATTGATTTCCAGCCTAAAAAAATCCTGAGGGAATGACGGAATGAGGACCCTAACCCTTCCTGTTAAAAAATTATCAAAAACCACTGATTGCATACAAAACCGCCCATAATATTTAATCAGAATTTAGATCCGCTGCTATGCTGCTATGACTGTTTAATGTCCCATACTTAAAAGCAATGCACACCTACAGCTGAAACATACACACAAAGTTCCTACAGCAACACCGGCAGCCTTCCACTGTCATGATTCTGCCATTGTGGAAATTAACTTTGGAGTAAGACATTGAAAGACTTTTCTGGTCCTTATTTTTCTGTTTATGGACACATTAGGACCTTGGTTTCTTTGTGTTTAGATTTGTGTTCTGTTTCGTTGATTGGAGTTCTGTTTCCTCTTTAATTATGAAATCTTGCTCCTTGTGTGTCTGTGACTTCCTGTCTTTGTTCTGTTTCCCGCCCCTGTGATTGTCTGCACCTGTACCTAATATGTTTCACCTGTGTTCAATTCTCCTGGCCTCCCTTGTGTATATAAGTCTCTGTGCTTACCTTTGTCTTTGTCAGTTTGTTCATGTTACCTTGTCATCACGTCACCATGTCCCCATTTGTCATGTTCCTTGTGTTTATGTCAGTTTGGCCATTTGCACTCTTTTCTCATTCCCAGTGTTTTCTGTTGGTGTTGCCTTAATAAAGGACACTTTTTGTTATTTGACTGCATTTGGGTCCTCCTGCTTTCCCACACAAGATAACTACATAGCAGTGTTTCGCATAGATAGTGGCAGCTAAACTGTGGCTCTCAGCCTTAGATGCAGAATAGGCATTTGGTTTCTTGAAACCAACTTGAACAAGCTGCTGAACAGAACTTTGTAGAACTATGTACAGTCTGGCAGAGCTGTTTAGTGCACGGATGAGTCAAACCTACCTAACAGCTGTTGGGGAGGACGGAATGTAGCCGATGTCCATCCATTTCGTGTCAGACCAAAGCACACATCCATCAAAATTAAGATTAAGATTATATTTAAGAAGTCCTTTATTGGTCCCACAATGGAAAAAGTTACAGCAGCAAGAGTCAAAAAGACCAAGTAATAAGTAACATCCAATACTTAAGTGTAAGCAATATACAAAATATATAGAAATATAGAAACATATGAATGTAATTAAACTAGCATATACAGTGTAAAGACAGGAATAAATATATGCAGTTTGAGGATATTTACAGTGAACGGATTGCACATGAGTGTTTATATTGCACAGACGGATGAATATTGCCCAGGTCAGACTTAAAAGTGTTAAAAGTGCAGTCCAATGGTGGTGAACGTGTTTTTTACTGGAGGCAGAGCTGGCTGTACTGTCTTACTGCTGCAGGAAGGAACGATATGCAATACCTCTCCTTCAGACACTTAGGGTGTATCAGTCTGTCGCTGAAGGAGCTGCCCAGTGCTGTGATGGTGTCCTGCAGGGGGTGGGACTGGTTGTCCATCAGAGAAGACCGCTTCACCATCACCCCCGTCTGTACCACCACCTCCACTGAGTCAAGCGGGTATCCCAGGACCAAGCTGGCCCTCCTAATCAGTCTGTCCAGTCTCTTCCTGTTAGCAGTGGAAATGCTGCTGACCCAGCAAACTACTCCAAGAAGATGGCAGATGCCACCACAGAGTCATAACAGGTCTTAAGGAGTGCCCCCTGCACTCCAAAAGACCTCAGTCTCCTGAGCAGATACAGTCTGCTCTGGCCCTTCCTAAAGAGTGCACTGGCATGATCAGTCCAATCCAGTTTATTGATCAGGTGAACCCCAGGTACTTGTAAGAAGTCACTAACTCTATGTCCATTCCCTGGATGTTCACTGGTGTCGGGGGGAGTGTCTGCGCCTGCGGAAATCAACCACCAGTTGTTTAACTTGAAAGGTGTGGCAACCGCAATCGATTTCTGTTGTCATCTTTAAGAAGTGTGACTTGATATGGGGAGAGTCAGCAATCTAATTGAAAGGAGTCCTTTTAATAAATCTGTGCAGTGGGTTACAACAGCTTGCTTTTTCTCAGGTAACAGAGTGCTTGCCTCTAACTTCTGACTAAATGTGAATCCCAAGTCAGCATCTACAGGTAAGAGATTATACTGAAGGATTTTAGGTCTCATTCAGTGTTTGAGTCCATAAAATACTTTTGGAGGTTCAGCGGTAAACAGTGTTGCAGCCAAATCCAAAACAATTGAGGTAACTGGGAGACCACTTCTTCAAATGTAAAAAAAAACAGAGTAATTTTTTTGCCTACATACTGCTCCTGTGTTGTCCTCCATGTGTCTGTAAGCCCTGACATTCAAATTTGACTCGAAACGGCGTTATTTACACAATGTTTTTAGCCTTAATGTCTATTGGAACTAGCGATGCTACCGCCCACCCCGCATGAACCCTTGGGCGATAGCTTGTGTGCAGTGTGTGTGCGTGCGAACATGAACACGGCTCCAGTGGAGGATATCAGAGGACATTTAGGCTAAAAACATGGTGTAAATGATGCCTTTTTGCTGCTATATCTACCTGTGCACTTACTTTAATAAAGTGGCAGACACACAGCGACTGGCAGTGGGCGTTGCTGTCTAGTAATGATGAGTGATTAGATGAAAGTAATGCACTCCTCGGTTTTGTTTCAATTAAGCCTATAAAATGGATGTTTGAAAACCGCCAACTTGATCCCAAACCAGCCCAAATTTTGTTCATCCAGCCAAGACAAATTTGATCTGTACAATCAAAATCAAAACCACATGGTGACGTCAGGCAGATGGGAATATATCAGAAGAATCAATGACAGCTTCTGGAAGTTTACTGTGTGCAGACTTTGGTATGCATGCACATACAGAAAAAACATATACAATCCACTAGTTGACAGGGAAAGACTGAAAAAGCATATGTCTCCTTTAAGTGAAATGTTTGAGTACTTCCTTCACAACTAGAAAAGGGTAAACCAAAATGCAGGCTCCCAAACACCCTTTCAGAGAGCTAAAACTGAAATCAGTGTTTCTATACACATCATTGGACATATATTCTAAAAGCCGTTTTTTCCCCCAATTTATATGAATTTATATATTATTTGTTAATATATCTTCACTGAAATTTTCAACCAATGGACAATGATTGTTATTAAAGTTCACATTATTCAACCGTGAGCTCCATATCTATGCATAAAGAATCCAATCAAGACTACCTGCAATACACATCCTTTCACTCAGGTACTTTTTCAATTTCTGCAAGGTAAGGTAAATGGAAGTGAATAACTTTTAACAAAGGTAAGTAGGAGACGTTTGGTGATAAACTACATCAACGTTTAGCATCTCCAATAAGTGTCGGTCTATATGAAAATGGGAGATAGGATAGGATCCCCCCGAGTGTAGACTCTGGTGTTGGTGGAGTAGAACCGGAATGGACAGTGGGAAAGTGGGAGTGATAGAGAGAATTACATGAGCAGTTTATATCCAGTGTTAACCCACAGATGAGAGGGGCAGAACAGGAAGGAGGAGATGTCAGAAAGACAGAAAGAAAAAAATTGCAACATTCTAATTGTACCAGTGCAGACCTAGACAAATGTAAAGACAACAGAGCACATGTTCTTATCTTCCATGTGTTATAAGTGAAATTACTCTTTTTTTCTCATCTTATCTTGACCTGACAATGCTTTTCATCAAAGTCAAGGAAAAGTGGTCTGGAAAGGAGATTGTTGTTTTTACTTTTTGGACACAGCCATGGTGTTTTGAGCAGAAGAGACAATCAAGATAACATTTCCTGCTGTTATTTTATTGCTTTTATATCTCACATAAGCCATTTTCAAATTTGTTTTATTTTTTTCCAGATTTTTGTGCTTCCCAACTGGCTTGCTCCTCTCGTGATTTTGGTGCATCCTAAAAGAATTTGGCTTATGGAGTTGTTATGTTATTTCAGGTCAAATAGCCAACATTTGCACTGACAAATAACTACATTCAAGTCAAAGGTGTTTTTGAGAATAAATTAAACGTTTTTATTCTTCACTCCAAGTTTTGTAATTCGAATGCACGACTCGGCACACACCACACACATCTGTTCACTTATCTTTCTCGGTCATAGCAGTAGGTCATTAAGGCTGTCACTTCATACACACTCTCCCTCATATCCTTGCAAATCTTGCTATCTTACATGTGATTGCATTTTTACAAGCCTTCACAAGCCATTGTTTGTGCCTCTTCTGCCTGACTTTTGTGGCAAGCAAGCAGAAGAGACTGCACATTTGTTTTTACTTTCACATCTACAGTGTAAAAGTTTTGCTCATTATTTTTCTCTTTTTTCATAGCAAACAACATGACCATGCTAGCTTTTGATGTCAATCGGGCATGCCGTAGGTCAAGCTGATAGTGAAGTTTAAGAGCAACCTCTGATGGATCACAAGGCAAACCTTTTAAAATGTTCTATTGTACTTTCAGGACCCTGTCTTACAACCTGTTTGCTAGGTTAAGACCAATGACATTTTCAGTGTAATTTTTCATTCCAGTACCTACATTGCATAAATAACTAATGCAACGATTTTATTACTAATTTAAAGTCCAAAAGTACGTACAGGCATTTTCATACGGCTCTTTAATGCGATGCACATTTTAAAGATGTTTAAAAGTTTTTTTCGAATGGTTTTAAATAAAGGAAACAAGATTTGCTTTGTTTGTGTCTGGTGCACAAACAAAGCAGAATATCCACTTTTAGAATACAGTTTGTACCAAAATATCTTACAGGTCCAAAGGATGTTGTGTGGAGACAAGTGACAATCAGCATACTGAGGAGAATAACTGGTCTGTGTGTAGACACTGCACTGTTCTTAATGGATTTTAAGTTGTGGATTATCTCGTTTTTATCAAGCACTTTTTAAGACATGGAGCATTTTTAAATGGAAGAGACTAGAACCTGCATGCTCTTTGCACTGGCTACTGGAAGAGCCTCTTATTAATGGAGCCAGGCTGGATGTCCAGGGCAGCTCAACACCATGCCTCACCAGCATGCTGTGCACCACTGGAGCTGTAACCTTGAGAAAAATAGTAGATGTATCTGTTCTTGGACTAACCGACATCCCGGGTGTGGCTTCTCTCATCGGACAGAGGTCCATGCAACAGACAAAGAACATTCTTAACATGCGGATTAAAAGACGAGGAGGTAAAGATGCTGCAGGAATACAGTGCTGGAACAGAAACTCCTGACGACAGCGATCCCTTTCCAGAGCTGAGATTTACCCCGAATCTGGACGGGCTCACGGGACCCTTTTTAAACAAAATGGACTGTAGGCACGTGGACTTGTACACAGCCAGAGGGAGAGCGGGTATGAATGTTGTGTGTTAGTCCTAAACAAAAGTAAACTGGATGGGAGGACTGACACTGTGCGGAGGAAAAAACTAGATGTAGACAGCAATGTCAAACCAGTATGGAGGGTTCTATATAAGCCCCCTATAAAGAAAAGGAATGGTGACCTGCAATGAAAGATTTTACACAGTGCCATCGCAGTTAACACTTTTATCTCTACCATCAACCCAACATTTTCATGCAATTCTCCATTTTGTGGAGAAGCAGAGACAATTTGTCATTGTTTTTATGATTTTAAAAGACTATGTTGCCGGATCCGGCTCGCCAGGGGCTCCAGCTCGGCCCGCCGGATGACTTTGCTAAGTGTGAAAATTACAGAAAGACATAAATTGCATTTCTATAAAAGTAGCTGCTATTCCTAATCAGTCCACTGGGGGTGGCACTGTATCAGTAAGAGCATGCCATAGACTGTAAAACAAGTAAAGAGTAAGAGTAGCGATTTACACTGAGAACCAGAACTAAACAGCAGATGATAGGATAGGATTGCAGATCTTTCAGCAGATTTGGATAGCCAAAAGAAGCATAAAGTCAAGTCATTTGTAGCATTTTCAGTTGCAATCGATGAGAGCACTGACATTACAGATGTTGCTCAACTGGCCATATTCATTCGTGGTGTTGATGAGACTTTGGCGGTCCCCGAGGAGTTCCTTGAGTTGGTACCTATGACAGACACCACTACAGCGAATGACATTTTTAGCGCTCTCGTTGAAGCGCTGAACCGGGTCGGAGTGGACTGGACTCGTTCTGTCAGTGTGGCTACAGACGGCGCACCATCAATGATTGGGAGAAAAACAGGCGTTGTGACGAAATTCAGGGAGAAAGTACAAGCTGCAAATGGAGGACAACGTTTTTGGACATTTCACTGTATTTTGCACCAGGAGGCATTGTGTTGCAAGTCGTTAAAAATGGATCACGTCATGAAAGTGGTTGTCCAAACTGTTAACTTCATCCGAGCCAGAGGGCTGAATCACCGTCAGTTTGAGTACAAAAGAGTTTGGTTTGATGGAACACTGTGGGTCATGCACTGCCCCAACTTTTTTTCAATGTATAAATTCTATATTTTCAAGGCAAGAGGGGTAACTTAACCTCCTTACTTAATAGCTCCCACGTTTGTTTGTATTTTGTGGTGAGTCAGTTCAGGTGTACAGATAACTACACAGATGTGGAAATGTTTGTTAGTACATTTAAAATGTTTTTTAGATCTTGAGAAGTTTATTTTGTTATAAAGTCAAATACAATATTTTTCAGTTACAAATACCTGTGACTAAATGTTTTGCTCTGTAGATCAACTGTGATCTGAAGTTGTAATGTACATGTGTAAATGATAAACTGAAGCACAGTATTGGTGAAATTGCACTTGTTTTTCTTAATAAATTTCAAGGGTTGTGAATCAGAATGTCTCTTAAGAATATGGAGGTTTATGAGTACAAATGTTTTTCTAATTTTTTTTAATCGATCCAGTAATTGCTTCAAAAACAGCGTAAATGCGATGTCTGCTCCGGAGGCAGAAGCGCTCATTGCCACAGGCAGCAGCGCTCGCTGCTCGCTTTGTGACGCGTTTGATGTCAAACGCGTCACAAAGCGAGGGAATCTGCAGAGGAGAGCCCAGGCAGATAAACAGTGGGCTGGGCCAAAAACCTTCACCAATGATTTAAACATAGAGAAATATTGACGTTATGTATGCGTTATTATGCTATGATTTTACTTGAGATAAAAGTGGGCAGTATGTGGCCCCTTAACTAAAATGAGTTTGACACCCCTGCACTAGATGATGTTTTTAAACAGTTTGATGAGCCATGGTCTAAGACAGGGGTCGGCAACCTTTTTGACAATAAGTGCCAATGTAAAATTTTCTTGTGAATTAGTGTGCCATATCAACATTTTTTTATATTAACTTTTATTATTGAACCACATTAATATTTCCAACAGACATGTCATTTTATTCCATCCATATTGGCTATATATAGAACAACACTTTAAAGAAACATGTTTATCTCATTATGATTGCAATAATAAGTTTGTCATTAACCCCACCAACCACACTCATATTCAGAATTGCAAAAGCTTGCTTCAAAGACTTTGAGAGAGTTGGCTTCTCATACCTGGACACTGCACGTTTGATTGATTCTCCCTTGTCTGCCTGATCTTTGAAACTTCTTTTGTGCCTTGTCTCAAAGTGACGCTTAATACTGGACGTTTGTCACACAACATTTTCAAAACATAACGTGCACACAGCACGGCCCTTATGAAAAACAAAGCCATAGTCTTCTGCCCATGAGGTCTGAAATGCCCGTGTCTTCGTTTTTTTAGCTAGCGGGCATGCCATCACCAATACACCTGAACGGCTGCACTTCGCGGAGATTCATGTGGGGAAATGCGAGCTGCGCCGGCTGGGAGGCTTCTTCTTATTATTTAATGGCGATTGGCATCGAGCCGATGGCGCCAGTAATGCGCCATCGGCTCGATGGGCTCGCACCTAGTGGCTGGGAGGTGTTAACATCAGTCAAGCTAAATAATACAGGCTGCGTGACGGCAAAACCTTTGAGCATTTCTTTAACAAGTGTGCCAATGATTATGCCGCCGCGTGCCTTAGGTTGCCGACCCCTGGTCTAAGAGTTCCTTCATCCTAGGAGTTGGATATAAAAAATCCAACTCCTGTTAGTGTCAACTTCTGAACTGGATAGTAGGAGAGGCCAAACTGTCCAACTACAGCAGCAGGAAGAACAGAGTAGAGGACAGGACAGGACAGGAAGCACTTCCTGTGTTCATCTCATTGGTGAAAGCCAGAGTCTGGGTAGAATTTTTTTTTTTTAAAGAAATGAAAAACATGAATGACTTCATCAAACAGTGCAATAATGACGTAATATGTTCTGTGATAGGCGATGATTTAAGGTTTAATATTATTTTTTGGTAGGTGTTGATGTTGCTCTGGTCGGAACTCTACTGTACGGATGTAATTATTGTCACAGAAACATTTGTTAGTTTTTTTAAAGATCTGTGTGTGTGTGTGTGTGTGTGTGTGTGTGTGTGTGTGTGTGTGTGTGTGTGTGTGTGTGTGTGTGTGTGTGTGTGTGTGTGTGTGTGTGTGTGTGTGTGTGTGTGTGTGTGTGTGTGTGTGTGTGTGTGTGTGTGTGTGTGTGGTGCGCGCGCGCGCGCGCGCGCGCGCATATTGTGGACCAGTTTAGGTCTTAGTTCAATCTTCTTTTCAGATTGACATTGATATTCAGTCTGTTTGGAGCAGAGAAGCAGACCTGGTTAAAACTCTTGCCATATGAAGGATTCTCCTCTTCTGTTGTAGCTAAGTAACCATCAAGGCTTTTTCTCTTACTGAACTACATATACAGTAAGGCCTGTCAGTGATAATGATTATCCACAACATTACTTTGTGTTGTAGCTGCTTGGTGTAGTACTTGGCACCTACACTATTAAAACAGATATGTTAAAGTAACACAACATGTGTACATTTTTCAACACATTTGCGTGTCTAGTTAAGGACAACACATTTTGTGTTACATTCAAGACAATCAGCATGTTAACACATGCTTTGTGTTAAATAATTCAACACAGATGTAACTGATATGCAGATCATATGTTCATTTCCACATTGTGCAACAAAATAATTTGTATATTTGTAATAACCAAATCTCTACAACCCCCTACATATAGTCACCGCAGGGGACATCAGGCCACACCATTTTATACCTGCAGGATCAAAAGACAGGTGGCACCATTCATTAGCTGCCTCTCGTAATGATAAAAGTAAGTGGTGGGCTTGGGTATGTCATCGATGGAAAAACAGTTTACAGTAATGAAAACTCAAAAAATCTATTTGTATCTTGGATTTCCATTGTAAGATGGCAGCAGGTCTAGTGGTCTGATGTCTGCTACACCTTTTACATTGATCATTTCATACACAAATGTTTTTCGGACAATTGTAATTACTCCCTGCAAAAGTCTGTGTGGTAGACTGTGTCTACTACATACTGTTGTGAAAAGTATGAATGACAGTGTTGTTTTGCATTGCTGAGGAACGGAGGTGCAGCAAGAGGAGAAAATAATCACAGCAAAACAATGTGTGTTGTTTTCTACAGAGGAAGCAAATAAAAAGCTGGAAAACAACCCCCTGAGTCGTTCGTTCCTATGCCCAATCCACATCTGTTACACTGGTGCCGTGACCTTTTGGATCTTCAGATCAGCTTGATGCTCATCGCCGCGGATGCTGTGCTGCCATCCTGATCTGCGTCTCAAGATTATAGTGCAGTCAGATCTATAAAGGACTATTGATTGGGGCATAGTGATTTAAAAAAATATATTTTCTTTCCTCCAGTGAGTTGACAACTGTTTTTGTTGTTAAATATTTGTGTACTTTTTATTTACCTAGTTTTATGCTGTATTTTGGTTCTGGTTGAATATACACAACACAAGTACATTTCATGGTCGAAAGTAGTTGCTTAAATAACAATGGATGATTTTTCTAGTCCTATTCTGTCAAAAGGTAGAGGTGCATGGATCAGTGCTATCATTAACAGTAGGGAAGTGGGATGTTCAAAAGCAATGCCGGATAGTTATGCAGATACAGGCTTAGGTCAGAGCCCGAGTTATACTCCCACTAGTGTACCCATGGGGGGGGGTCCACATACGTCCACCCCTGGCAGTGATGTTGATGCCATTCACCATCTCACAGACATGGTAGGGCAGTTAGGAGCTCAGATTGGTGAATCTATTGTAGCAAAGCTGATGTCGGCTGGTGTTGTAAACTTAAATAGTGATAATCGTACTGCTTCTATGACTGAGAACGCACCTAGTGACACTACCAGACATGATGTTCCACGTGTGACTGTACGTGTTAAGCCTGACTACAGGCATTCAGAGGTGACAACACTGACAAAAACTCAGTCCAGGACTGGATCGACATGACTAAGACTTACCTCAGAAAGCAAGATGTTCCTAGGCATGAACAGGCAGAGGAAATTATAAGCCATTTAATGGGCAAGGCCAGGGATGTTGTGAAAATCGCCCTACGCAGTGACCCAGCGTTTGATGTACGACAGAAACCAGAACTGGTGTATGACATTCTTCTCCAGTATTTCAGTGATGCTTCCTCATGTCTTCCCCTGGCAGACTTTTACGCCACTCTGCCAAAGCATAAAGAGAATCCAGTCGATTACTGGATAAGACTGAATAAGGCGGCAGACCAAGCCAATGAGGGCCTGCGCAGGCAAGGGAAGCAGACGGAGGACATGGCTGATGAAGTGGCCCTGATGTTCGTCAAACATTGTCCAGACCCAGAGCTCACCTGTATCCTAAAGTGTAAACCAGTCCACGAGTGGAACTCACGTGATGTACAGCTGAGGTTTGATGACTATCAGAGGGAGTTGAGAGCTAGTGGCAGAACCGCCAGTGCTAGTCAGCTAAAAAGCCACACTGCCTCTGTAGCTCCTGAGCAATCCAGTACACCAGCAGCGTCTGAGCAGCATCACACCCTTTGCCCCTCTCCAGCGTCTGCAACAATTCAAGGTGAATCCCATCCGGCTCAGAATTATGCCCCTGTGCCAGCTGTGGCACAAAACCTCCAACAGTCAGAAGAGAGGCTCCTCACTCGCGTAGTGGACATGTTTCAGGAGATGATGGAGAGAATGCAGCAGCAGCGTAGTATTAACCGCCCGACTCGAGGTGAGAGGTTTCAAAATAACTCTGTTAAAACTGTTTATTTTTATCAAAATATTCACAGAATTGGCAATAGTGAGAGTCTTTTCTACACACCTGCAGTGGTGAATGGACTAGTGATAGGTGGTATGTTGGACAGTGGTTCTATGGCCTGCAGTATTAATGAAAAGGCTGAGATGAAACTGAGAGATGCTGGGTCAATTACAGATCAGAAATGTGTTGATGTGAATGTAGTCCTGGTGGGCTGCGGCGTTAAACCCAAATGTGCTTTTGATGTGGAGATGGAGGTGTATGGATGTAGGATGTTGGTTCCCACACTAGTTGTCCCAGGACAGCATGACGAGTTGATCATAGGGACTAATGTCATAAAACACATAATGCATCAGTCTAAGCAGCGTGAATTATATTGGAAGACAGTGGCTGGTCCCTGTCCAACCGTTGACTCAGAAATGGTAAATTTCCTGTCTATGCTGTCTGGTGTGAACACTTGGAAAGGAGAGGCAGTTCCTGACAAAGTTGGAACGGTGAGGTGTAACTCAGCTACCTGTCTCGAGCCTGGTCGGGAATATCTCATCTGGGGAAAACTGCAGAAAAACACTGTTGTTTCACCTGGCAGCGCTGTCATGTCAGAGCCCACGTCATCACGCTCGATTCCTAGAGGCATTATGGTTGCGAGACTTGTAACTACACTCTGGGGAGACAGATGGGTCCTACTCAAGCTAGTCAACACAACAAGCAAGCCTATAGTGCTGAGGCGCAATGCAAAACTGGCTGACATCTTCTCCTGTGTAGCACTTGAGGATATGGATGTTGCTGATCACTCTGAGGTTGCCCTTTCCAGTTACACTCAGTCAACTGTGCCACTTGCTGTTGAAGCAGATTCTGTCAAAGACCGGCTCATGTCAGTTAGACTCAGTGATGTTGACATTGAGTCATGTGAGGTGTCAGCGGGTTGTAAGAGGAAAATGACTGATCTTGTCTTGCAGTATGAGGATATATTTTCACGACACCATCTAGGCTGGTGAGGCGAAAGGTTTTGTTCACCGCATACACCTGTCGGACAACAGACCATTCAGACTCCCATACAGGAGAGTGCCCCCTGGTCAATACCAGAAACTTCGCCAAGTGTTGAGCGAGATGGAGGAGAAAGAAATCATGAGATTGAGTGAATATGCATCGCCTTTGGTGCTTGTGTGGAAGAAAAACGGAGACCTCCGCATCTGTACTGACTTTCGTTGGTTGAATAGGAGAACTCTGAAGGACGCTCACCCTCTTCCCCATCAAGGGGACTGTTTGGCAGCACTTGGAGGCAACTGCCTGTTCAGCACAATGGATTTGACCTCCGGCTTTTACAACATGCCCCTCCACGAGGATGATAGGAAGTACTCTGCCTTTACCACACCCATGGGCCTGTTCGAATACAACCGTTTGCCACAAGGTCTCTGTAACAGCCCAGGGAGCTTCATGCGCATGATGATCAGCATCTTCGGTGACCAAAATTATCTGAGTCTGCTGTGCTACTTGGATGATTTGCTGGTGTTTGCACCTGATGAGAGGACTGCCTTGCAACGCCTGGAGATGGTGTTCAGTACATTGCGTGGTCATAACCTGAAGTTGGCCCCCAAGAAATGCTTCTTCCTCAGGAGATCTGTAAAGTTTCTTGGTCACATAATAGATGGGAATGGTGTTTCAACAGACCCGTCTAAGGTTGACAGCATCACAAGCATGACGAGCAATGACCTGATGGAGCCGGATGGCAAGACACCGTCTCAGAAGAGAATTAGGTCCTTTTTAGGGATGGTGAATTACTACCAACACTTCATGCCCAGGTTCTCTGCCATCGCCAAGCCGCTTTTCGATCTGCTGAAAGGTGGAAAAAGGAAAGGCAAACCGCTCAAAAGCAAATTGTCAAGCAGAAAGCTGTGTGAAGCTGACTGGACTAGAGAGCAGGACCAAGCTTTCGAAAACCTGAAGGACTTGCTATTCGGCAGTGTCGCCTTGGCTCACCCTGACTTCACCCATCCCTTCTTGCTGTCGACTGATGCATCCTTGGATGGCGTGGGAGCTGTGTTGTCTCAAATCCAGGAAGGTGATACACGTGCCAGACCCATTGCTTTTGCCAGCAAGTCATTGTCTCAGTCCCAAAAGAACTATCCAGCCCACCGGTTAGAGTTTCTCGCTTTGAAATCGTCAGTCTGCGACAAATTCAGTCACTGGCTAATTCCACCAATTCACAGTTTGGACAGACAACAACCCGCTGACTCACATCCTGACGAAGCCGAAACTAGGCTGTTGTGAGCAACGCTGGGTAGCCAAGCTGGCAAGTTATGACTTTGACATTAAGTACGTCCCGGGTCGGCAGAACGTTGTAGCTGATGCTCTGAGCCGTGTGCCATTTGTCAGAGAGAGTGTTGGTCACAGACTGCTCGCTGAACCTTACAAAGGTCTTCTTAACGAGGTCTCAAATGTGTCTAGTGCTTCTGTTCAGAGAGCCTTCAAATCTTCCAGTGGTCACAAAACATCCCATCTGGATAGTAACGACATTCAGTCCACGTGCACTCCAGTTCATATGCAAGTTCAGTCTATTGTAATGGAGGACGTGTCTGCCGTGCTGCAGTCACACATTGAGTGGGACACAGGTTCAAGGGTCCGCGCAGCTGAAGTGTTGCAGCACCTACCTCAGTTGATTCCGCCTGGGCTGGATGCCTTACCTGCCTACACCGAGAAAGAACTTCAGGATAAACAGTTGGAGGACGAAGCCCTCTCCCGTGTTTTGTTCTATGTTGAGAGGCATCAGAGGCCTTCCGAATGTAGCGTGGTGGGAAAGCGGGGATAGGGAAAGGTTGCCACAATGCCACCTGGGGAGTTCCACCTCCAGGAAATACTAAAATATGGTGAGTGCAACAGCACAGGTTACGTTTGAATCACGGGGCAGGAGACGTGTTGTACTAACAAGAAAGAACTTTAATATAACAGAAATAAATACAAACAAGAACACAATGAAACAAACAAACAGAATAACAATTTAACATAAGAAATAACACACTTTTGACATGAGCAACCAGGGACAGGGCTGGGACTTACCACGGCGACGACAACCAAAGAAAAAGGGGAAGGATTAATAAACTTGCCACCCGTGACACAGCAAACCAACAAAACGGGTTGTGAAGAAAACCCCGCCACCAGGAATTGGGTCGCCGCCTCAGGCCCACAGCACCTGACCAACAATAAAAGGATACTTAAAACATGTCCGAATTGAAAACAACAAAACAGAACAGAACAACAAAACAACAAAATACCAACCAATATAAACACAATGTAAATGGGATTTAAAAGGTTGCTAAAAACTAGGCGTCCCTCCGTGGTGATCACCCCACGCACCGTGAAGGTGTAGCGTGGATGCCACAGTGCATGAAACAGTACTTTTTAAGAACGACACACTTCCTTGGTCCTGAGCCCGGCAGTCTTTAACTGTGGAGCCGTGCTCTTATCAGCCACAACAGTTCTTAAAAGTGTGTTTAGGACAGTGCAATTTCCAGTAAAAGCCAAAACAGCAGGTCCTTCTGATGTGTGGTGGCCAATGACGGCCGACGAAGGAGCAGGGCCTCTAGGAAGGCGAAATAAACAAATTTAATAATTAATATGACAACATAACAGAATTTGGTGAATAATGGGGCCATACACACCACCCTGCAAGCCAGAGGGTGGGAGTCTCCCCCAGCCGTAGATGAGTCCAGCTGTAGCATGACATAAACAGTCAGCTGGGGTAAGATAAGCAAGAGACGGCAGACAACGTTACTTACAAAGCAGACCCGCAACTGCACCCCGAAGGTCCCCCGGCGGAGCGATCCCATGCCAGCAGTCAGTCACGCTGCATATGAGTGGGGATATTTAGGGGAGGCGCTGGCTGTTGCACAAACACGCCAAACTCCGCCGCGGCTACAGAAGTAGCTCTTCCACGCTATCCAAGACCCACCGGAGAGGAGCGGAAACGGAAGGAGGGCGAGCCAAACACGGCTGCCTCCTTAAATACGAGACGCCTGACGTCGCCTAACGACTGGCGTGCCATTGCAGCAGGTAGAGCGCCCCGCAACGGCAGGGAGGGAGCGTGCATCTGGCTACACAGGAGAGAAAGGTTTAAAGAGTCTGTCTCTGTTACAAGGTACCTGAAGCATTGGGATAAGCTGAGTGTCAGTAACGGTGTGTTGTACAGGGTTTCAAGGGACCACAAAACTAAGGCAAAGCGTTTTCAGTACATTGTCCCTGATTCACTCAAGTCTGTGGTCCTGCAAGGAGTTCATGACAGAGCAGGACATCAGGCTCAGTTCAGGACTCAGTTTAACTAGACAGAGGTTTTTCTGTCCAAACCTTGATAGAGTTCGTCATTGTCAGCGATGCATCGTCAGCAAGACGGTTGAGCCTGAGGGGAGAGCCCCTCAGAGTCTCAGGCATCAGAAAATCACACACTACCCCCTACCATCCTATGGGAAACGGGAGTGTAGAACGTTTCAACCGTACCTTGGGTGGAATGATCCGTGCATTGTCTCCTGATGAGAAAAGTGACTGGCCAAGGCGCTTACAGACTCTGACATTTATGTACAACTGCACTGCCCACGAAACAACGGGCTATGCACCCTTTTACCTCATGTTCGGACGTGTCCCCCGCCTGCCTGTTGACGTTCTCTTTCGTACTGTCCTTCATGATTCTGCTGTGACAAGCTATGACAAGTACGTTACATGTCTCGCTAATGATCTGAAAGCAGCGATGGAGATCGCCCAAGACCACGCTGGAAGAGAGCAGTACAGACATGCACAGTTGTACAACAGGAAAGTGAAAGGTTCCAACATTAACATCGGTCACAGAGTGCTCATGGCCAACAAGAAAGACAGGGGTAAAAAGAAGCTTGCTGATAGATGGGACTCAACCATTTATACTGTGGTGGACATGAAAGAAGGGACACACACGTACAGGATCCGTGACACAATCAGTGGTCAAGAGAAGGTTATCCATAGGAACCTACTGATGCCGGTCAATTTCCTCCCTGTTGGGGACACAAGTGTAGCATCTGAACCCGCCTCGTCTGAGCCTGTTATGGCTTCGTCAGTCCTAGGAACTGTTAATGTGGAAGGAGCCGGAGAGACCCAGTTTGAGAGTGATGGTGTGTCTATTATGGCCAGTGACAGTCTTGATGCTGACAATGACAAAGACTCACCTGCGTCTGATGGAGTTAGTCAGGGTCTCATGACTGAACTAGAACCTGTAGATTCTGAGAGGAGGACCATAGATTGGATCACTCAGCTGTCGACACCATGCCCATCAGTAGTGGATGTTTCTGACCACCAGAGCGTGACCTCTGTTCCCCAAGAATCCTCAGTTTTACAAGAGGACAATCTGCCAGCTATTCGTTATTTGTAATTTTAGCCCTGTGACTACTGTGGACATTTCAGCACATGTGAGGCAGTCGGACTTTGATACTGTGACAAAGACTTCTTATACAGATGTGGTACATACCATTGATCAGACTTCACAAACACCCTGTGACCTCTCTACTGCACAAACTCAGGTTAGATCTAGATTTGGTCAGCTGCTTAAGCCCGTTAACAGGTTCCTACAAACCACGTCCAGGCAGGATGTTGTTCAGGACAAGTTTGATGTTAAGGCTATATTCAAATCTATGTTCCAGGCTTTTGCTGACTAGCTAGCCTAAGCCTTAATAGGTCTGAATGTTTTGTTTTGGTTTAATGTTCAATTGTTTTAACTTTCATCTATGCCACGAGCTTGCACTAGACAATGTGTTAGGGTCTTGTGGGGTGTACAAGGCACCCTGTTGCCAGTTGATGGATTGAGGGATAAGCGCTGCCCTCATACCACTTCATCCTTATGGGATACATTCAATGTTGGTTTTCTTGAAGATGACCCTCTGTCATTTGCCAAATTGTAGTGTTTTGTTGGATACATACTGTGTAGTTGGTGCTTCACTTCGATAAAATTCAGTGGGGGTGGGTGTAACAGAGTTAGAAATGTACTTTATTTATTCTTATTTATAATTTGTATTTGTGAATTTTATTAGTTATTTTACTTTATTAATGTTACTTGCGGAAATTACCTTGCTGTGCATCACCTTTTGTGTTCCTCCGGAAGCTCATACTTCCTGTCGACCCCCCCCCCCCCCCCCCCCCCCAGTGTTGTTTTGCATTGCTGAGGGTAGGTCACCTGCGGAAATGCTCCGCGCTATTTTATAATTTTCTTTGAAAAATTAACGGTTTAAGTTGCATATTGTAAATACAAGTACACTGCGCTGCTGTTTTGAGTGTTAATATGTCTTGTAAAAGTTTATCATTTAACTTTCACGGCGATACATTTTGCATGATGGTGGAGCGCCATTTTGTTTAGTAGCATCGCGGGGATTTCGGCAGCCCTTTGAAATAAAATTATTTTATTTTGTATGTTTAAGAACTGAGGTGCAGCAAGAGGAGAAAATAATCACAGCAAAACAATGTGTGTTGTTTTCTACAGAGGAAGCAAATAAAAAGCTGGAAAACAACCCCCTGAGTCGTTCGTTCCTATGCCCAATCCACATCTGTTACACAAGCACCATACTTTCTAAAAAAGTTGGTCGCAGATGTGGGTGACCAGCGTTTCAGCCTCGATGAGTCCACAGATGTAAGTGTTTCTAAGTACCTGGGGATTGTGATAAGGTACTTTAGTGACACCAAACACACAATTGTCTCAACATTTCTGGGGCTTGTTGAGTTGGAGGGAGGAGATGCCAGATCTATAGCCCGAGCTGTTGTGGCTGTCCTGGAGAAGTGTTGTCTTAAAAAAGAGAAACTCCTGGGGATAGGGACTGACAATGCCTCCGTTATGACGGGGATTAACAATGGGGTCCATAAAGTGCTGAAGGAGGAATATGGCCTCAAAGATCTGGTTCTTATTCGCTGTGTGTGTCACTCTCTGCAGCTTGCTGTAAGTCATGCTTCCAATGACACCATCCCCCGTAGTGTGGAGTACTTTGTACGGGAGGCTTATAACTGTTTTTCAGTGTCTCCAAAGCGCAGGGAGGCCTACAAGGCCATATAGGAGACCATCAACTGGTGTGTGCCACATGTTGGCTCTCCATTGAACCAGCGGTTTCAAGCATTTTGGACCAGTGGGAGGCGCTTAAACTGCATTTCGCAGTCACCAAGTCCAGTGAACTCTGCTAAATGGCTGAGGTTTTATACTCCATCTACAGTGATCCTCAAAACATCTTGTATATGAACTTTGCTGGACCTCACCAGTGCTGGTGAGGTACAGTTGGCCATCAAGGCTATTGAGGGAGAGCAGGTAGATCCTCTTAAACTTCTTGACAGCTTGGGTAGCCTGATAAAGTCTGTGAGTAGCAGGGTGCTGAATCCACTGGCAAATATTGATGTACTCAAAGAGCCAATTGATGGATACATCAGTCCCAAACCGTACCTTGGTTACCTTTTTGAGTCAAAGGCAGCTGAGCTCCACCTTGCGCCTGAGGAGAAGAACTATGTCCGAAAGCGGTGTGTAGCCTTCACCATGTCCCTCACTAACGAGTTGAGGGTGAGACTGCCGGACAACATCAAAGCATTGCAGTACATGTCAGTTTTCAATGTAGAGGAAACTCTAAAGCACAATAAGAGCCTAGGAGAAATAGAAAAAATAGCCAAGCTCCTTGGCTACTCTCCTGCAGAGATGGACTAGATTGTCCTGCAATGGTGTGCCATCCATCTTAGTAAGTGGAATGAAACAAAAAACACAGTGGGCTTCTGGAGTGAGATTTGGAAGTTCAGGGATGCAGCTGATATCAACCCGTTTCAGGAACTTGCCATGGCTGCTGTGTCTGTGTTGTCCTTACCACACGCAAATGCTGAAGTCAAGAGATTATTCAGCCAGATGAGTGTGGTAAAAAGCAAACTTAGAAATCGGATGTCCTTGCAGACCCTTAACTCCATCCTGTATGTCCGATATGGTCTGAAGCTGTCTGGTGAGGCTTGCTATGAGCACAAGCTGCGTGATAATGTTTTTCAGCTTTTTGGCACATCAGCTGCTTACTCATTTAAGTCAGCTCCCTCAGTTGCTGAACCTGCCATAGAGAGCCTTGACCAAAATGAAGATGACCTACTCTTTCTGTGAGCCAGCACAGCATGTGTGTGTGTGCAGGGGGGGTCTGAAAAAAAGAACCTACAATGAACCTGAATTAGGGCCAGACTAGTTACCATAATTTTATCAAATTGCCATCTACAGTTTTTTCTATTGTCTCTTTTTGGTCCATTTAGATTGTTAATGTTGTCAAGTTAAAACTGTCTATACCAATTTTATTTTTTTTATATATTATAGTTATGGCAAAAAAATGTCATGTTTTGTAGTGACTTGTTGTAGGCTCCTAAGTGGAACATAAGGTTAGAAACTAAACCAAACTTAAGAAAACCCCCAAAAAACCTAAGTAACCAGTGGTGGGAACAGTAACGAAGTACAAATACTTCGTTACTGTACTCAAGTACATTTTTCACATATCTGTACTTTACTTGAGTATTTATTTTCCTGACGACTTTTTACTTTTACTCGATACATTTGAACACAAATTTCTGTACATTCTACTTCTTATATTATGAAAACTGGCTCGTTACTTGAGTAGCGGAGGTTGGCGCAACGTGCGCCTTTACGCACAGTGCACCCCCTGCCTTGGGAGATGCGCAAGACCCTAGAGATGCGTGTTTGCCGTCGGGGGGGCAGCGCGAGACCCTAAGCGTCCGGAGGTTGGTCGGGCTGCCTTGGTCGACCGGGGTCGAGCAGGCTGTACCGGTAATGATCCCTCCGCAGGTTCACCTTCAGAAACTTTGTTATGAGTTTAACTTCCTCTAGATAGTCAAGTTTGATCATCTTCTTGTCTTCTTTTGGGTTGTTTTGTGTCTGTATAGGCCTACTATAAAAATCATTTTGCATCTTTAATTTTGGTACTTGTACTTTTACTTTTGATACTTAAGTACATTTCAACACCAGATACTTTTGATACTTAAGTACATTTAATATGAGCTACTTTAAGACTTTGACTCAAGTCATTTTCTTACGGGTGACTTTAACTTTTACTGGAGTAACTTTCAGGTAAGATATCTGTACTTTTACTCAAGTATGGCTTTCAAGTACTTTATACACCACTGTAAGTAACTCTGCCAGAGTGTCTCTTTTGGGTCACTTTGCCAGTCCCAAGCCTGGATAAAGGAGGAGGGTTGGACATAGAGCTAGCAATTCCACCCCACCTCTTTTGATTAAATTTGATATTCTAACATTTAACATTACAGGACAAAATTGATTTATGTAATGTGGGTCTAGACAAAGCATTAAACTCATGAAGTTATTTTGAGAAGTGATGGCCTATTTCAATGGCAAAAAAGAAAAGAAATCAACAGAAGAAAGCTAATTTGTAGTTCTAAATATATTTATATGTTTTTTACTCACTTTTTGTCTCCCCCACAACGTTATTCCTCTCTCCTACAGCGTCCATTACAATTATGCAAATTAGGCGATGACGTCATTTAGCGACTTCTAGCGACTTTTAGGACAGCCAATAGCTACTTTACTTACTGAGGAGTTGGCAACACTGGACAGACACAAATCCCTGATCTGAAGCTATTGGAAGGTCATTAGTGACTTTAGCCAAGGCTGTTTCCGTGCTGTGATAAGCTCTAAACCCTGACTGAAAGTCTTCATATACATTCATTTCCTGGAGAAACTGACACAGCTGATTGGCTACAACCTTTTCAAGGATTTTAGACAGGAAGGGGAGGTTGGATATCGGTCTGTAGTTGGCTAAAACCTCCGGGTCCAGGGTGGATTTTTTGAGAAGGGGTTTGATTACAGCTATTTTAAAGGACTGTGGTACATATCCTGATGATAATGAGAGATTGATTGTGTTCAGTAACGTACTATCAATTAGGGGCAGAATTTCTTTAGGTAATTTTGTGGGAATGGAATTTTAGATACAATTGTTGGTTTAGAACATGAGATTATTTTGGTCAGCTGATCAAGGGTGAACTGTCTAAATAATTGGTAATATTCTCAGCAGTGTCTGAGATTTCTGTTCTTGATAGGGTATTAGTGCCAACTGATGGCAGGAGATGATTGGTTTTATTTCTAATAGTTAGAATTTTATCATTAAAGAAGGTCATAAAGATATTGCTATTCAGGGATCGAGGAATACTGGGTTTGGTGGAGGTGTGACTCTCTGTCAGCCTGGTTACAGTGCTGAAGAGAAACCTGGGGTTGTTTTTACTTTCTTCTATTAGTGTGGAGTAGTAGGCAGCTCTTGCTTTGTGGAGGGCCTTCTTATATGCTATAACAGTATTTTTACAGGCTAGGAGATTTTCAATACGGTTGCTGGAGCGCCACTTCCTTTCTAGTTTTCTTGATGCTTGTTTTAATTCATGTGTCTTGGAATTATATCACGGAGCTAATTTACTAAGTTTTACACGTTTCTTTTTTAGAGGAGCTATTGAGTCTAATGTTAATCGTAATTACTTTACAGAGCTATCGACAAGATGGACAATCTCAGTGGAGCTAAGGATTTTAAAGAATATGTTGGTTATATCGATGGATAATACAGGTTTAAATGTAATTGGAATTATTTCCTTAAATTTAGCTACAGCACTATCAGGTAGACATCTAGAAAAGTAGTTTTTTATTAGTGGCATATATTCTGATAATGAAAAATCGAAGGTTATTAAATTATGGTCGGATAGAATTGGATTACGTGGAAGTACTATTAGATGTTCAATTTTGACACCGTATGATAATACAAGGTCAAGTGTGTGGTTACAACAATAAGTAGGTGGGTGTACACACTGACTGAAACCAATTGAGTCTAGTACTCAAATAAATGCTACGCTAAGGCTATCATTATTATTTTCAACATGAATATTAAAGTCACCGACAATAATAATTTTATTGTTTTTTAGGACTAGGTTTGATAAAAACTCAGGGAATTCAGTTCAAAATTCTGAATAAGCCCCAGGAGCACGGTAAACTACAGCAAATATGTTTGTATGTATTTCTTGGATGGGTTTGGAAGACTAAGAACAAGACTTTCAAATGAGTTGCAGCTTAGTTTAGGTTTAGGATTAATTGATAGACTGGAGTTAAAAATAGCAGCAACTCCACCTCCTCGGCCAAAGTCTCGGGGAACGTGTGTATTTACATGACTCGGGGGAGTAGATTCATTTAGGCTGACATATTCATCGGAATGCAGCCACGTCTCAGTGAGGGACAATAAATCTATTTTTTGATCTGATACTAGATCATTTACTAAAATAGCCTTAGATGATAATGATCTTATGTTTAAAAGTTCACATTTAAAAGTCTTTGTTTGTTGAGTTGTTGCAGAGGTTGTGTTAATTTGTATTAGTTTTTTGTGTAGAATTCTCCCTCTGTTAATGTTTGATTTAAATAATTTAATGGGACAGTGGACAGACACAGTCTCTATGGTCTGTGGTTGTGTGACTGATCCAGAGGGAGTGCAGAGAAGTGTGTAGCACTGCAGCTCTGCTTCCTGGTCCCATCTCTGGGTTGTCATTTTATAGACTGAGTAATATTCCTAGATAAGAGAGATGCCCCATCCCAAGTGGGATGAACACCGTCTCTCCTAACAAGACCAGGTTTCCTCCAAAAAGTTTGCCAATTATCTACAAAGCCCACACCGTTTACAGGACACCACCTCGACAGACAGCGGTTAAAAGACAACATGCGGCTAAACATGTCATCACCTGTCGTGTTAGGAAGAGGTCCAGAGAAAACTACTGTGTCCGACATCGTTTTTGCAAAAGCACACACCGACTCAACATTAACTTTAGTGACCTCCGACATACGAAGCCGGGAGTCGTTGCTGCCGACGTGAATTACGATCTTACTGTATTTACGTTTAGCTTTAGCCAGCAGCTTCAGTTTGGATTCGATGTCGCCTGCTATGGCCCCTGGCATGCAATTGACTATGGTCGCTGGTGTCGCTAACCTCACGTTTCTCTGGACCGAGTCGCCAATGACCAGAGTTTGCTTCTCAATGGGTGCTTCGTTGAGTGGAGAGAATCTGTTTGAAACGTGAGCTGGTGGGTCTTTAATCGTGGGCTTTTTAAAGATAGCACTATGCCCCCTCCGGACAGTCACCCAGCCGCCCTGGGCTCCCGGCTGCACGGGACAAGTCGGGGGACTGCTAGTTCAGGCTAAGCTAGGTGGCTCTGCGGCGGCTAGCAGGGGCTGGCTAACTACAGCTAACGGAGGTTCTAAGCTGCGGAGCCGAGCTTCTAAGTCGCTAAGCCTCGCTACCATCGCTACCAACACACTACATTTGTTACATGTACCACTACTGTTAAAGAAGGCAGAGGAGTAAGTGAACATTAGACACTCGTAGGAGAGAGCGAAGCCATCGCTAATATATTAGCCTGTTAGCCTACGAGGGTGACCTCAAACAGAAAAATCCAGTGACACGCAGATGGAAAAACAGAGTCGCTAAAGCACCAAAAAGTAGGGGTTGGTATGTGTGGATGTTTAACTATAGACCGGCGATTTAGCCGGAGTAATATAGAGAAATATTGGTGTTAGCAGAGGAGCTAGTTCAGAGACAGTGGGAACAGGAAGTGATGCAATTCACTTACCGTAGTACATCAGTGCGTAGTGCGTGTCAGGACAAATTAGTTGCAGTTAGCTCTCCACACTGACAAACCTGGATGTATCTTTCGATATATTTAATGGATGAATGGATATACATGTCTTTTATTTGAGTATATCCAGAAAATATATATAATATTGACATATTGCCACACTAAAGATTAAAGACCCATGGCTTAGTTGTAACACCATGTTACAACTTACTAACCCTGCTGTGTGCCTTGTTAACACTGGCTATGAGTTGGTTGCATGTATCTTAATAGTGCTACATATTAAAGGTTCAGTGTGTAGAATTTAGTGACATCTAGTGGTGAAGTTGCATGTTGCAGCTGAATACCCCTCACCTCACCATCCCCTTCCAAACATTAAACCTTTGGAAACCTTCAGTTGTCATAAAAACTCAAAAGGTGTTTAGTTTGTCCAGTTATGACTACTGTAAAAAAAAATGGCAGCCTCCGTAGAGAGGACCCGCTCCTGAGATAAATATAAAGTATTTAAATATAAAAGGCCCATTCTAGCGTAAAGAAAACAACAATTTGTACAATTTAAATGAAACACATGGTGGAAACATCACTAGGATTATTTTATATTAAAACACCTAAATCTTACACACAGAAACTTTAAGAAACAAGATGGTAATTAAGATAATATGTTTGGATTCAGTGACTTACACACAGAGCTCAGTAATCAAAAAATAGGAATGATAAATAATGTACTTTTATGCCACCGAAAACCATCTCTGCCAGTATCCCCATGAATACAGGTCCAAACTTCCTGAAAATGTGTTGTAAAGGTACCATAAGCAAACCCTGCCCAACCCTGTGTAACTACGTGTAAAAGGTCTGTGTTACAACTGACCCCATCTTAGCTTGTGTCCCGCACACCCTCCACATATAGAATGTGCAACATGAATTGTGCTGCAAGTGCCAATATTAAACCCAAGTGCTTTCAAATATTTTCAATGACCAGATCACTTTTTTCCTAAGTTCCAAACATGACTAGAAAAGCGTTTGGAGCTGACAGTTTTTTGTATGAGGGTCACTTAATATCCAGTTAAAGCTACTTTGAACTTGATTCATAAAGGCCAAAGTCTTAGAATGAAGTTACTCACAACATGAGCATCCCTTTTTAGAGGACCATGCTTACTCTCAATTCTCATAAACCATAACTTCAAAAGTGGGCCAACCTTTATCATCATGTGCCAAATGTGTGTCTGGATTACGACTCTTGAACACATTGTTGGGATCTATGACCAACTGCTCTAAACAGACAGCAAGTACTAACAACTAGGGAAAATACTGTTTGTAGTGATGCTTTGAGGTGAAAAGTTTTTAGATCAAATGTTTTAACTAGGGCTGTCAAAATTAACGCGTTAACGCAGGATGATTAATTTGTGGAATTAACGCTTACATATTTTTAACGCATGCGCAGAATGACCCGCTCCATGTACCCACATCGCCCCCACTGTGAAATACAGAGTTTCTCTGGTCACAGCTGCTCAGTGATCAGCGCCGCTGCGTCATGATCAGAACAGAAGCTACAGTTGGTTTGTACCGAGCTGGAGTTTCTGTGTCCTCCTCCACTCTGCTCTCACTTGAACTAATAAACTCTCATCACTAGTTATCAGGACCTGATCAATACATCAAGTAACGTAATGCACAATGTCTACGCAAATGTTTCGGTCAGACATGGAGTGAGTTTAAGCAGGAATCATCTTTTATACCAGTTACAGTTGGATTGGTGATCATCATCAAACACATGCTTAATACTTCCAATGACATGTCAGTCCATGTCATTGTTAAGTCTTAAGTGTTCCTCTATTTTTTACAAATACGTCCTTTAAAATTGTATTATTCATACTCAATAATTTGTGAGTATAAGGATATCTCCCTCCTGGACCTTCTAGCTGGGATATAAACTGCTCAGATCATCTGGCTTTGTCTCCTCATCTCTCCTTGGTGTCCAGGACCATTTGCAACTCTCTACACGTGCCGCACACTTCCAGCATGTCACACCACTTGGATCAGCCCTAACACTAATGTCCCTAAATCTAAACCCAGCATTATTTATAAGAGGAATCTTAAACATTTGAATGAACAGGGGTTTTATCATGATTTGTTTTCTTTTAATTGGAGTAGAATTGAGCTGATCCCTGATGTAGAGATAGCATGGTCATTCTTTAATGATGGATTTATGCAAATTATCAATACACATGCCCATTCAGTAGTAAAGGGGCGTTATAATCCTTGGTTTTCATCTGAACTAACTGATATTATTCATGACTTATTTGTCTTGGACTAAGGCAAGGTCAAAAGGTTTTACCACTGATTGGCTTGTTTTTAGACAACTCAGAAATAAATGCTTGCTCTTATCAAGAAAGCCAAATCAGAATATTATTTAAGAAAAATCTAAATGATCCTAAGAGGTTTTGGAAAATCATAAAATCCTTTTCTGTGAGCAAAAACTCTCAAGCTGTACCTACCTTTGTTATGAAGGACTCAGTTACTGTTTATGACCAAATGGAGATTTTGAATTGTTTTAATGAACATTTTATATCTTCTGGCTCGCTGTTTGACTCGCACACTTGTTCTGCTTCTTTGATTGACGCTCCAACACTGGTCAGTCTTTATCAATCAATCAATCAAATTTTATTTGTATAGCCCATATTCACAAATCACAATTTGTCTCATAGGGCTTTAACATGGTGTGACATCCTCTGTCCTTAACCCTCAACAAGAGTAAGGAAAAACTACTAAAAAACAGCCACATGTGAGGGATCCCTCTCCCAGGATGGACAGAAGTGCAATAGATGTCAAGTGTAAACATGACCAAGATAAAGGTTTTAGCAGCATTGATAAGGGTTAACAGGTGAATTGGTGGATTAATGTCATTAACGGTCAAGTATCTGAGGAGAAATACTCCTCTCTGTATCAGCAGTCCTGCTGCAATCATAGTCTATGGTCAGCAGCCAGCAAGATCATGATACACCATCAAGATCGGATGCCACTATAGTCCACAGTCATTGTCCACTGCCGCCATTTAGGATCCATCGTCAGCTGCCACCTCGGTCGTGGTCCACCACCATTATCGGATGCCAACACGATAAAGGATCCGCCTTTATTACCACGATCAGCCAGCACGATACAGAATCCGCCATACTGGATCCACCATTACGATCTCTGATACATGATCCACAGAGCCTAATCCATGATGTGGCCACAGCTGCGGAACATTATAACTGTCACAACTTCAGGCAGCTCGTAGTATTTTCCTTGTCTGCTATCCTATTTTCTGCTTTGCCATATACTAACTCATGTCGTTTCAGAACTCAGCCACTCCCCCCTGCTCTGCATCACCTCTTCCCACGGATTCCAATTACCTGGCCTGCCCCACCCCCAGACTCACCTGCTTTCCATCAATCAATCAGTCACTCAATATATATATATCGGCCCATTTCCTGTGTTCTGTGCCAGATTGTCTAGTGCAGGGGCGGGCAAACTTTTTGACTCGCGGGCCACAATGGGTTCTAAAATTTGACAGAGGGGCCGGGCCAGGAACAGATGGATGGAGTGTTTGTGTGAACTAACATAAATGACATGTAAAAATCATTACATGAAAGGATTTGGCCTTTAACAGGTAGCAAAGCATTTATTTGCAAGGCAATTTAACAAATTGCACGAACATGAACAATACAAAAACATGTCGTAACGTGACTGAGGCCTGCGCCTCAGATGCCTATTCGAGCGCTATACACCACACTCCCGGTCAAAGTGCGCCATCTAATGGGGAAATGGGGGCATTACAGGAGAAAGGTACAATTTAATTTAATAATAATAATATTTGGACAAGTTCGGTGGGCCGGATTAAAAAGCCCAACGGGCCGTACTTTGCCCATGTCTGGTCTAGTGTGTATTCCTAGCTTTCCAGCGTTGTTTCTCTGCTCTGCCTGATTCCTGTTCTGAACTGCCTTCTTGGACCCTGGATTCCCTTTTGGCCTGCTCCCTATTGGATTTGTTTGCCCTCGTTGACTGTCTGCCTGGTTTTGACCCCTGCTCGTTCATTAAACCTGAACTTTTGCTACATCTAAACTGCTCAAGAGTCGTGCTATTGGGTTCTCGTTTGCCATTTTGTGTACCCTGACAATAACTGTGCAAAAAGTTCATCGAGCCCTAAAAAATGTAGATCAAAGAAAAACCCCATGACCTGATCCTATTGATCCTTATTTTTTTTAAATTAGCAGCTGATTTCGTAGCTGAGCCTCCTCGGATATGGAAATCTGCCTTTGTTCTCCCATAATTAAAAGGGGGTGATCCAGCTCTTTTAAACAATTACAGTGTCATGGTTACACACACACACACACACACACACACACACAGAGCATTTCCTGTTTCATGTAATATGCCACTTCCTGTTTTACTGTGACACTCACGCTTGCCTCTATTCCTTTAGGTTACTTCACTCCTGCCCTCGTGTGTCTCACTGATTACCTTCCCCTCCCTAATATGTTACATCTGTGTCTAGTTGACCTAACTTCAGTTAGTATATATAGTCTGCGTCTCCCCCTGTCCAGTGCGAGTTTGTCTCGTCTTGTACGTAGAGTTCCAGCGTTATACCCACGTCTTGTCTTGTGCTTTTGACCACGTTTTTGTATTTATCGACCTAGCCTTAGCCTCACGTTTTTTGGGTACCTCTGCCTTGTCTTTTTGCCTTCTGTGTACCAGACCCTGACTGGAAATAAATGACCACCGTTTTTGGAAACCGGACACTGTTTCAGAGTTATGCTTTTGAATCCTCAGTTTACATACTCAGTTATTACAACAGACCTATATCTAGGTCATTTGTGAGTGATCAACTAAAGAAGGTTTTTTAAACCTTCTTAAAGCTCAATAAATGAATCTCACTTAACGCCTTTAAACCCAGAATAAAAGAACTGTAGGCAGATTATATAAAATGTTGCTGTTTTTAATTTACCTGGTTGTGTAGTGTTGAGCTCGGTCCCGTCTGGACCAGACAGTGTCGTGTTCATGGATTCGAGGTTCAAGTGGGAAAGGTAATAATTAGACAAGTTCAATGTTCGAAAGTTTCAGAGCAATAAGTTTATTGTATAAGAACAATACTTACAGAGAGTCTCTGGGGTTCTGCCAGACACGTCACCAAGAAGCCTTTGGATCATGTACCAGCAAGAAGTTCACAGTATATATGGTAAATCACAGAAGAGGTCATGGGAAGGCTCAGTTATTGGTCTAATGTATTTAACTTCCTCAATGTGTAGCTGGGCAGATTCCTTGCCTTAAACGGTATTTTTGCTATCAGATTGTCACATGTTTGTGTGCTTTTCATTACTAGGCAGTTGCTATGTCTAGTTCCTCTTTTGCACCCCTTCTGTGGTTGTGCCCTTTGCTTGACCCTGTATCTAAGTCATTAGTCTAGACATCAGTATAAGAAACTAACAGTTGCAGTAAAAGTTCATTCAAAGCATTTGTCAGGGCATCAAGTTCCTGTTTCCACCTCTCTTGACACACAGTTTATTTGAAGAACTAACTATCATACACATGTTGTTCAGTTACACAGGTTATAGTGACACGTTATATTTAGTATTATGCACTATTGATTATATTGACTATACGGCTGACATTATTAGTAGGATATATTAGGATATAGTAGGATACAGGTAAAACATAGATATCTCAACAGTAGCTAGAATCCTTTTTGGTTCTTTTTATCTCGTTTTTGGTTGTGGTCTTTTGTGTTGTTGTTCGTAACTATGTGTTTGTACCTGTGCTGTATGTTTTTACCTATGCTGTATGTTTTAACCTATGCTGCTGCCTATCTTGGCCAGGTCTACCTTGAAAAATATCTCAATGGGACTTTATTGTTAAATGAAGGTTAAATAAAAATAAATAAAAATGCTGGGTTTGTCAGTTTGACAATAATGGCAACATTTGTTGGCTGAAAAGCTTTCTAAAAACCCTCCAAGTGAATGGCAATCAAAATGATCAGCAGTCAGGAAGCAGATACGAGCATGGAGCAGAGAACTCTGACCCTCAATTTCAACCTCTATCTATTCTGTTTCAAGAGATCGACTATTATCCAACAAAGGCTTTAATATTTTACCCAAGCCATGTGCCTCTCTGTCTATAGAATTGAAGAGTAGACTAAGGTGAAAGTTTTTAAGAGAGAAGAGAGTTGAATTCCACAGGCAAGTTTCTCAAGCAGTCTCAAATCATAAAGTCATGAAATCTCAATTCAATTGATCGCAGTTCTGTACGTTAAAAGACAACACAATGCAACAGATACAAAAACATCGGGTCTCGGGTCTCGGTCCCTACATCTCACCCGTCCTTTTGGAGAGGTAAAGATTGGAAACTACTTCCCCAAGAAGGCCACTCAACCGTAGACACCGAGTCCAGATGCGCCCAGTCGTGCAATCCCACTTCTGACACCAAATTGTGATGGAAATCTGAAAATACAAGATGCTGGAACACCAAATTTGTCTTTGTGTATTTTAATAGGGTCTTTCTGCAGAAAGGATCAACACAGATAGTCACAGGGATCTCAGAGTGTTGATGGACAACAGTCAAATACAAGGATCATATATAGGAGAACTAAGGCTGTTTGTCTGAGCCAGTTCAGACTGGTTCTGTAGGCGCAGTTTGAGACAGGAATTAAGACACAGGAAACTGATTTGCATACGTTTCCTCTGAAGATAAAGCAGATGGAAATTAAGTTCTTGGACAGTCAATAAGTAATAGAAAGGTCATAAAGGTATTTAGAAAGGTCACATAGGTTTCAGGTCACAAATAGTTCAGGTCATAAAAGTCTCAGACAGGTATAAAAAAAGTTACTTTTCAACTACAAAATTGTTTCCCACCACACTTAGCTTTTTCCACTACACATGCTACGGACATCAGGTTAGTCCTTGTCTATAAATACAGGCCATTTGCCATTTGTGAACCAGATCTCAAGGTCACAAGGGAATATCTTCAAATTTGTTACAAACATTAACATGGACTGAAGAATGAAGGGATTTGATTTTGGTTGTCAAAGGTCAAGGTCACTTTGACCTCACAAAGTAATTTTTTGCCTTGTGAACATGATATCTGCATTGTGGGAATGCTTTCACATTTAGCAAAAACATTCACGTTGTCTCAAAGAATAACTGATTTAATTTAGGTAGCCAAAGGTCAAGGTGGCTTCACAAAGTATATTTATGATTTTCTTTAACGTTATATCTCAAGATCAGTTTGAGGGAATATCTTCAAATTTGGTACACACATTTACTTGGACTCAACAGTTCAAGGTCACGTGACCTGACATTGTTGCAAATGCAATATATCGGGATGCCCAAAGGTAATTTCATTACATCTAGCACAAACATTCACTTGGACTCAAGGATGACTTGATTACAATTTTGTAGTCAACGGTCAAGGTCACTGTGACATCTCAAAGCATGTGTTTTGCCTCTCATCTTAAGAACACCCCATGGGAATTCCTTTAAATCTGGCCCACATTATCATTTGGACACACAGATTAACTGATTTGATTTTGGTGGGCAAAGGGCAAGGTCATGGTGGTCACAAAACATGTTTTTTGCCTCTTGAATGTGATATATCAAGTGTGCCTTGAAGGAATATTTTCATCTATTGATCTGGTCTCTCGGACTCAAATAATAACCGATTGATTTCAGTGGTCTAAGGTAGAGGCCCCGGTGACCTCATATGAATCTGGAAAAAAATATTTCTAGACTGCACTGGTTGGTGGAAGCTTACAACCTCAGTGCAGTATTTATAGTGATTGACAATGTGACCTCACCCAGAGTCAGTGCTTACATGATGTGGACATGTACAGTTTGTGTGATTTGTCGGCATGACAATACTTTATTTTGTATATTTTAAGCCCTATGAGACAAAATGTGATTTCAGTCAGACAACTCACGTTCAAACATTTATTGCAGCATTACAACAGGTTTAGTGTTTGGCGTCTAGGCTCCAACTTAATCACTCCCCCATATGATTACACAGGAATGATGGGAGTGATGAGCAAATACTTGTAACCCCCCAAAACTGCACGAATTCGGAGCCTGACATACGGATAGGTATCTGCTATGTGTGCGCCATTCGCCGCCGCGGCGTGGCCATTCTCTGTAGGCGCATTGGCCTGCAGGAGAACATACTACCTAGTGAAACTGTTGTGTGCCATTCACCGCCGCGGTGTGGCCGTTCTCCGTAGGCACATTGGCCTGCAGGAGAACATACTACCTAGTGAGACTGCCATGTGTGCGCCATTCACCACCGCGGTGTGGCCAATTGCCGTAGGCACATTGCCGGCAGGAGAAACTACTTCCTAGTGAGATTCCTATGTGCGCACCATTCACCCCCACGGTGTGGTCATTCGCTGTAGTCACATAGTCTGCGGGAGATTATAGTACCTAGTGCGGTTCCTCTCAAATGTGCCCTGGCTGTAGGGGAATGTATAGTGCACTTGACACATGGCCACATATACACCAAAATCAAAATATAACACTTTAAGCCCAGCAAACCACCTGAAATGCAATAATATAATCAGGATGCAAAGCACATACATATTATTCACTCACATGTTTTGCTTGTATAGCCCATATTCACAAAACATGATTCATTTCATAGGGTTTAACGAGTGCGATATCCTGTCCTTAACCCTCAACAAGAGTAAGGAAAAACTACCCAAAAACCCCATGAACAGGGGAAAACGTAGAAACCTCAGAGAGAGCCACATGTGAGGGATCCCTCTCCCAGGATGGACAGGAGCGCGATATATGTCACGACAAGGGTGCATTAGGCAGTGGAGATTACATATTAAAACATCAAGGGTGCAGATGATGTTTTGAGAGTCAATATTCCTTCTTGTGGTGTCTGACATGGCATGATTAGCATGAATGATGGAGAGCTGCAGTCGTAGCTGTGCCACATCTTAGGGAGTGCAGGGAATAGCCTTCAGGTGCTAGGCCTCAGCTCTGGCAGGGATGCGAATCTTTGAGGAGATCTCGTCATGCGTTTTCAACAATTGTTGGTGAGCAAGGCTGTCGCCAGATTTGTTGGAGAGCGATGCAAGTGTTTCATCATAGAGGAAAAAGAACAGAAAGCAGTATTATTCTTAGCAATGATAATTCAGGAGTCTCAACAAGATCTATCAGACTTGTCGTGTACATGTGTTCTTCTGAGATTAGAGAGGACAAGGTCATGTATGTTTATTCAAATGTTTATTCATCAGTAGAATAGGTTTAGTATTTGGCGTCTAGGCTCCAACTTAATCACTCCCCCATATGATACACAGGAATGATGGGAGTTATGATTTAATACTGTAACCCCCCAAAACACTGACCGACACATGAGAAGAAAGAGACTGAACTGAGCCAAGCTGAGACGCCAGCAGAAATTGTTGGCAATTTTAACTTTTAGTAAATTCATTTTGGTTATTTAGCCATGGTTTACACAACACATAGATATCACTGTCTGAGCAGCAGACCTGGTAATAAGAGAGCAATTTATGGCTGTTGTGACATGCCTTGCATAGCTGTCCATACATGCATGCTTAAATATGCTGGTGTATATATACATCATTCTATTTTACGTTTAAGCAACAGCTGCGTTGAGATGTATCTACCCTTGGTGTGTGTGTGTGTGTGTGTGTGTGTACATATACAGGTAACAGTAGGAGGCTGTACCCTGCACCAGCCACACTGTAATCACTGCTGTTTATGACTGCGTAAAACCAACGCACACTCCTCCTATCTCTCCTTTCCTCAATTTTAAAGACATACACACCACACACAAACAAATGCACACACACAATTATACCCGCTGTTCATCTAAGGGGATATGTGATTATTGCTGCCTAGGTTGGGGCTTTTATCAGTGTTGTGAAGTAAGTGGCTGATGGGGACTCACACATCAACACACACAAACACACCTTTGTTATTGCCGGCTCTCTTTGCACCTCTTTTCTTTATTTTTTCCCCTCATCTTTCTTTTCTTCTCTCAGCAGTGCTGTCCTTCTTCTGGTACAGCAGCAGTGCTGTTGCCCTGCGTCTGTGCTCACCCGGCCGAGCGTTGTGCCAGTTCAGGAGATTGGCATTAAAGCCAGACATGAGCTCATCGGCCCAGCTGGACCGACAGCTACAATGCTCTGCATTGCCCATACAGCAGGGGTGAAAAGAGCTGAATGGCTTCTGATTATCTACTATTTATCTCTGTCTTTCACCATCACTGTCTCTTCATCTTCTTAATCTTCTCTTATTCTTGTTCTCTCCTCTCTCCTGATTTCAAATTTTCTTCTATTCTCTCTTATTTTCTCTTCTTGTTATATTGAATGATAAACTGGACCGAATTGCAGCCACAGGCTGAAGACAAAAATAAGTTTAAGCAGTTTATTTGAATTCCAAAGTTGAATGCGCAAGGTGAGGATGGATTTCCAGATTGAGCTGAGCAGAGGCTGGTGTGCTGACTGAAGCTGGATTGTTGAGCTGGGCTGAGAGTCTGAGTTCAAACTAGCTGACAAGAGCAAATAATACACAAGGTAGAGCCAAGTTGATACCACTAGTAATGACAGAACGAGCTGGCACTGAGTGGAGAGAAGAGCTGGGTTTAAATGCAGCTGAGGTTGATGCGGAGAATGAGCCACAGATGTGTAGGCAATCAGCAGAGCTCAGAGGACAAGCCCAGACACACACACACACACACACACAGACAGACAGACAGACAGACAGACAGACAGACAGACAGACAGACAGACAGGTGACTCACAAACACAGAAGAGATGGGAAACATCAGAGAAGAAACAAGGTGAAAAAAGGGATCCTGACTCTTCTCCTCTATTTTGTCTCCTTACTTACTTTTATTTTGCATTCAAACTGAAATACACATAGTCTTTCTTTCTTTCTTTTCTGTTTCTAACACAGACACAACTTCTCAATCAGTGCTGTGGTGTCATTGCGGTGATGCCTGCAGTGGTGTGTGTGTGTGTGTGTGTGTGTGTGTGTGTGTGTGTGTGTGTGTGTGTGTGTGTGTGTGTGTGTGTGTGTGTGTGTGTGTGTGTGGTGTGTGTGTGTGTGTGTGTGGTGTGTGTGTGTGTGTGTGTGTGTGTGTGTGTGTGTGTGTGTGTGTGTGTGTGTGTGGAAATGACAGGGTTGGGAAACCGATCCTGTCAGGATATGACACGGCACTGCAGTCAGGCAAGGACAGGAAGCAGCAAATATGATGTGGCATGCTAGATGCAGTTTTTATTGAACATAACTCTCTCAGACAACTGTCTGGAGTGGCCTTTCTGTTATTTAGCTCCTCTTTGAAGACGCCAAGCTACAGTTGATGAAAGCCCACCCTTTGTCTCTCTCTCTTCTCTGTAAATGATAAATGGCCTGTATTTATATAGTGCTTTTCCTGATGACCACTCAAAGCGCTTTACAGTACAGTTTATTTTGCCATTCACCCATTCACCCATTCACACAAACATTCATACAGTGCATCTTTGGGCAGCACTTTTTTTCTATGAGGGGCAATTTAGTGTTCAGTATCTTGACCAAGGAAACTTCGGCATGCAGATTTGTGGCCTCCCAAGACTGGGATCGAACCACCGATCTTGGTTCGATGGTTGGCGGACTACCGCTCACAGCCCCCCCCTGTTGTCAGCTGGTGAGATGAATTGCGTTTAATTAATGAATATCATTCAGCCTTGGTTTTAAGACTGAGTCATATCAATCTTTTGCTCTTGCATTTGGAATGGCATTCAGTAATGGTGACTACACACAGAAGGCGCAGGGTGTTTCCAGTTATTGGTGCAACTGTAATGTGTTGTGTTAGAGTAAAAATGGATCATCATTTTAGAGCATGGTAATGCTCCACAAAGTCTGGTTCCAGTGGTGGGTAGAGTAAACAAAAACAGTACTCAAGTATCATTACTTTATAATTATAATGACTCAAGTAAAATAAAAGTACTAATGAACATAAGTACTTGACTAAGAGTAAAAAAGTAGATCATAAAAAACTACTCAAGTGGTGAATAACTTCATTAGAATGTATTGCTTTCAAACAGGATATTTTGAGGTAATAACAATGTAAAGTGCACTTTGATTGTAATTAATAAAATGACATTCAAAACTAGTCAAATGCCAAAATACATACTGTTAAGCCCTGTTTGCTTTCAAACATAAAGACAAAAATTTCACTGAATCCTCATAGGAACTGCTCGGATGCAGCCTGCATTGTGTGTGCGCATGCGTTTAGTTTCCAAGACAAACTGAAATTTAACTTAAAAAATGTAACCTAATATTGCAGAAGACATTCAAAAATGAAAGTAATACTCCAATAAATTAAACACAAAAATTCCATGCCATTTGATATACATCAAGTGCACAAATATAGGCACATGGTGTTGTTTCAGTGTCATTTACAGAAAAGGTAAAAGACAATATACGCGCCACCCCCTCCAACATCCTGAGACAAAAAAGCCAATATAAAAAATGTAAACATAATAAAAAATTATAGTTTTTGTTTAGTGTAGAGGTAGAGGTAATATAGAGGTAATAATGTCTGATCTAATGAGCGGGCACATGGCTTTCATAGTACTGCCATACAAGCCAGTAGCCATTCATTTACCTTTAGCCTTAACATACCCTCAAGTTCTGCCTGTATCATTGATTACAAGCTCAAAACACTTGATCATCAATCAATCAAATTTTATTTGTATAGCCCATATTCACAAATCACAATTTGTCTCACAGGGCTTTAACAAGGTGTGACATCCTCTGCCCTTAACCCTCAACAAGAGCAGGGAAAAACTACAACAAAAAAAGACCTTTTAACAGAGTAAAAAGGATCCCTCGCCTGGGACGAACAAAAGTGCAATAGATGCCACGTGTAATGGAGAACATCAGAAAGATGAGGGTATTTACAGCATTGATTCGAATAAACAGGTGTGGCATAATGGAAGGTAAATTAATTGATGGATTATTGTAAGTAATGGTAGAGTATCTGAGTAGACATATTGTATATCAAACAGCCTTGTTGTATGGCACTAAGGTGTACAGTTATTTACCTAACATCCGCTGGTTGCCACTAACACCTGCTAAAATCTACGGTAGTTGGTAACCTAAATTGTGCAGGGATCTCACATTGATCAATACTTTCTAAGAAGTCAATCAAGTCATTCGAGTGAAGTCCAGCGACCGGACTCAACCCAAAGTTCGCAGGACATCAGTCCCCCTGTATCTGAGGAAGTTATCACAAGCACAGAGGCAGTATCAGAAGAGCCTATAGAGCCCACTCGGCCAGGAAAACCAACAAGGGAGAAGAAACCTTTAAAAAGCAAACCAATGGTAAACTGGCCTGGAGCATCAGAAAAAGCCAAATGGGAGGCAATCAATGCAGAGTTAAGCACTATCCTGGAAAAAATAAAGTGAACAGTAGAGACAAAACTTGAAAGGATGGGTAATGTCATCAATGACTATGGAGCGGAACACTTTGGTGTGACACAGAAAGAGCAGATAACATCAGCAATGGAAACCAAGTCCAGAAGGCAGCTGGAAATAGACTGCCTGGTACAAGAGAGACGGCAGCTTAAAAAACAGTGGAAGAAAGCATCAGAGGAGCAGAAGGAAGGAATTAACATACTGCAGGAGAACATCAAGAGCTGACTGACAACCTTAAGGCGAGCAGAGCACCTAAGAACAGCTTGGAAAATGAAATAAAAAGCAAGAACCCGTTCCTTTAAAGACCCCTTCAATTTCGTGAAATCTCCCTTCACCACAAAGAAGGGAGGAACCCTGAGGACCTCAAAGCAGGACGTAGAGGAGCACCTGGAAAGAACACACTATGACCCACATGATCCGATAGCTATTCCATCTGATATCTCACCCATTGAGCAGCCAAAACACCAAATGTATGGCAGGCAAGAGCATCATCAGCCCCAGGCCCGAACGGTGTCCCGTAAAGGGTATACAGAAATGCTCCTGATATTCTTCGCTTCTAGTGGAAATTAATGAGAGTGGCATGGGTGAAGCAAACAATACCCAAAGCTCGGCGCAGAGCTGGAGGAGTATTGAAACCAAAAGAGGAGGAATCCTCAAACATCAGCCAATTCCGACCCATCAGTCTCCTCAATGTAGAAGGCAGGATCTTCTTTAGCATCATAGCCCAAAGGCTGACAAGTTATCTGGTGAAAAACAAGCTGGTGGATACAACGGTCCAAAAAGCTGGAATTCCAGGGTTCTCTCAATGTTTAGAACACACTAGCATGATCTGGCACCGAATCCAATCAGCCAAGAGTGACAAGAGAGATCTACATGTCATCTTCCTTGATCTCGCTAATGCATTTGGGTCAGTACCACATAGTGTCTTCTCGGCTGCTTTCGACTTCTTCAAAGTACCAGAGCCCATCACAAATTTGATTAAAGCCTACTTCGAAGATCTGCAATTCTGCTTCACAACACCAGATTTTACCACCATATGGCAGCGTCTCGAAGTGGGCATCATGGCTGGCTGCACTATCTCCCAACTAGCGTTCACTATGGCGATGGAGGTGATTATAAGAGCTTCAAAATTGGTAGTAGGTGGCGAGTGACAAAGGGTCCGGTTAACACCAATCAGGGCTTACATGGACAACATGACAACCCTGACCACAACAGCACCATGCACCAGACGATTGCTATGGAAACTTGAAGACAACATCACATGGGCCAGAATGAGGATCAATCCATCAAAATCAAGAAGCATCTCAATAATCAAAGGTAAGCGATCAGACCATAGGTTCTACATTAATGGAGAACCCATTCCAACAGTGTCTGAGAAACCAATAAAAAGCCTTGGACGATGCTATGATGCAAGCCTCAAAGATCTACTGAGTGGGCCACATGGCTTTCATAGTACTGCCATACAAGCCAGTAGCCAGTCAGATTTACCTTTAGTTTCAGCGTACCCTCAAGTTCGGCCTGTATCATTGATTACAAGCCCAAAACACTTGATGGCGCTAAGGTGCACAGTTATGTCCCTAACATCCACTGGTGGCCACTAACACCTGCTAACATCTACTGGTAGTTGGTAACCTAAATTGTGCAGAAGACCTTCAAACGTACAAGGGATATTCAACATCTCGTCCTATATTCTCAATACTCGTACAATGCTCCTGGTTAACCATAAGAAACTGAGCATTCAATATAAGTTGTTTTCAAACTGTATTTGGTTAATTTCTGTCCAAATACATATACTTTTGGGTGCGGGCACTGGCCAAATGGATGTGAATGTCCTTAAACTTTTGGCAACCACACAACCTGAGGCTGCTCTTTAATTGGTTGTTGCAGATTTTCCATGGGACGCAGCTCTCTGCACTCCGGAGCGTCCCAATTTTATTTACAACTAATAGGTTTTGATTTACGTTTCTTTAATTGAATGTGATTGGTCAACCCTCAACCATGTAGAGTGATTGCAGGTCAAAGGGGAAGTAAGGAGTAAATAGACTCCGACAGAGACACAGGATGACCGGACCATAAATGTGCATCTGTCCTGATCCTGAAGCAGTGTCGTTATATAATTATTCAGCGTAGTCCATGTCCGATGGAGAAATGTCCACAGCTCTAGTGCTCAGCACTGTGCAGGACAAAGCATGCAACGGCTCAGTTATTGCAGCCCAGGTTGAATTTTTAAAACATCGTCACTCTGGAGGACTGTAATAATCTGTTCAGTCTGTGTCTGTATGTATTCACTTCCTGTTTTATTTTGTTGTCTGGGTTCTTGTGTCTAGTGTCTAGTTCTACTTCCTGTTGGTTTCCCCACACACCTGTATCTTGTTTGTCATTAAGCTTTCCCTATTTATACCCTGTGTTTCCCCTCCCCTTGTCATTGTCTCCTTCGTGTGTTCATGCTCTCCAGCGTTAAGTTCCGTGTGTTTCCTTACCTGGTTTTGGACTCTGCCTGGATTACCAATTTTGGATTTTGTGCCTTTTCCCTGAATAGACTTATTTGCTTCTCCGACTGCCTACCCGTGTATGACCTCTGGATTGCTAAAGTAAAGTTTTATTTTGTACTTTATTTTGTGTCTCCCGTGCTTCCTTTTGCAACTGAGTCCCAGCTATGTACAGAACTGTGACAAGGACACGCTACAGAGAAGGGTTCCTTTTGTGACTTCCACCTCCGACACAATTGTTTCAATTTCTGCTGTGAAATACTTTTTCTCTCTTATAACTAAAACTTCCGTCTTTTCAGCGCACCGCTCTCCATGACAAACGGATGTACAATCTGGCCATGACAGACTCAGCAGAGGAAGACTCTTTTCACTCGGCTCTCCGTGCCCAAGGGAGTAAGCTTCACGATCATGAGCAGCAGCTGTCCTCTCTTGTGGGTGGCGTGCAGCAATTGCACGCCAGGCAGGACACTTTTCAAACTTCCCTGTCAGACCAGTTTCAAGACCTTTTCACCCAGATGCAACAGATGCTCGCTAGCCTGAGACCCACTGCTTCGGCTCCACCTGCTCAGCCTGCCCTTCAGCCCAGGGAGGCTCAACCTGTTTTTCACCCTGAGCCCCGTCTCCCCAGTATCGAGAGGTATGATGGTGATCCCTCTACTTGCCGCTCCTTCCTGTCACTCTGCTCAATGACTTTTGAACTGCAGCCTCACTCTTATCCCTCCGAGAGCTCCCGTGTGGCTTTCATGATAACTCACCTTTCAGGAAGAGCCCGAGAGTGGGCTACCGCAGAGTGGGACAAGAAAACTTTCACCTGTGTCTCAGCAAGGAGTTTCGCGGAAGCCCTCCGCAAGGTTTTCGATCACCGCACACCAGGCAGAGAGGCGACTCAAGGACTGTTGGACCTACGACAGGGAGGCAGTCGAGTGGCCGATCATGCTATCCGCTTCCGCACCCTGGCGTCGGAGAGCGAGTGGGGTGAGAATTCTTTATCTAGTCTATCTGAGGACATTAAAGATCACCTGGCCCCACTCGATCTGCCATCCGACTTCGATTCTCTGGTCACTCTGGCTATAAAAATTGATAATCGACTCCATGAGAGGAGGATGGAGAAGGCTCGATTCACCAATAGACCGCCAGCCCGATGGGGGCAGCCTTCGCCATCCCGTCTTTCTGCTCCTTCTTCTGTTCCAGTGACGGCAGCGGAGAGCGCCACAGTGTCTCCCAGTGGTCAGGAGGAACCCATGCAGCTCGGGCGCACCCCCCTCTCTTCTGAGGAACGTCAGCGCCGCCGTAGGGAGGGAAGATGCCTTTACTGCAGGAAGCTGGGTAATTTCTTGGCGTCATGTCCGTTAAAAGACCGGGCTCATCAATAAGGAGAGGTTTATTGGTGAGCCAAACCTCCACTTCCTCTAGTCCCTTCAGACCCTTAACCCACGCTTATCTGACCTCTCCTGAGGTTTCCCTGGAACTGGCCGTGTTCGTGGATTCTGGAGCTGATGAGAACTTCTTGGACCGGGAGCTAGCTAAGCAGCTCCAGCTGATTCCGGAACCACTCCCTGTTCCCCAGGAGGCCAACGCCCTGGATGGCCGCCTGTTGTGCCATGTTACCCACCATACTCCAGCTTTGAGCCTCACTATCTCAGGTAACCACGCTGAGATGCTCTCCCTTTTGATCATTGACTCACCTCAGGTGCCACTCATTTTGGGTCTGCCTTGGCACACATTGACTGGTCAACTGGGTTGATTTTGGGGTGGAGTGAATTTTGCCTCATCCTGTCTTGTCTGCCTCTCTTAGTCGTTGTCCCCAGAACTCTGACTCTTCCTCAGATTTTCCTGACCTCTCTGATGTCCCACCTGTCTACCTGGATTTAAAGGAGGTTTTCAACAAGTCCCGCGCTACCTCCTTACCCCCCCATCGGCCCTATGACTGCACCATCGAACTCCTCCCTGGGGCCTCTCTTCCTAAGGGTCGTCTCTACTCCTTGTCTGCCCCTGAGACGGAGGCCATGAACAAATGCATTCAAAGCTCCCTGGCTACTGGTATTATCCGTCCCTCTTCCTCTCCCACTGGTTCTGGGGGTTTTTTTGTTGGTAAGAAGGACAAATCCCTGCGTCCATGCATCGACTACAGAGGCCTGAACGATGTCATGGTCAAGAACAGGTACCCTCTTCCACTCATTTCCTCTGCTTTTGAACTGTTAAAAGGGGCATCCATTTTTTCCAAGCTGGATTTGAGAAATGCATACCATCTAGTTCGCATACGGGAGGGGGATGAATGGAAAACGGCCTTTAACACCCCTAGCGGCCATTATGAGTATCTGGTCATGCCATTTGGTCTAACCAACGCCCGGCAGTTTTTTAGGCCCTGGTCAATGATGTTATGAGGGACATGTTAAACAAGTTTGTTTTTGTATACCTGGATGACATTTTAATTTTTTCCAAGTCTGAGGAGGAGCATGTGCAGCATGTCCGACGGGTTCTTCAGCAGCTGCTGGAGAATCAGCTTTTTGTGAAGGCTGAAAAATGTGAGTTTCATCAGCGGACTGTTTCCTTCCTGGGGTTCATTGTGGCATCCGGCAGCATCCAAATGGACCCTGCTAAGGTCAGTGGAGTCATGGATTGGCCTGTTCCCACAGACAGAAAGCATCTGCAGAGGTTCTTGGGCTTTGCAAATTTTTACAGACGCTTCATCCGGAACTACAGCTCTGTTGCAGCCCCTCTCCATGCCCTCACGTCCCCGGGCAGAAATCCCACCAGGCTGTCCGGAGAATCATCTTTTTGTTCTGCCCATTCTCCATCCGCAGGTCGTGCAGTGGGGACACTCGTCCAACTTCAGCTGTCACCCAGGGGTTGCCCGCTCCATCAGTCTCCTCCGACAACGTTTCTGGTGGCCCACGCTGAGGGAGGATGTCCAGGAGTTCGTCGCTGCATGCCCCATCTGCGCCCAGAATAAGACTTCTCGCCAGCGGCCCTACGGTTTGCTCCTCCCTTTGCCCATTCCCCGGCGACCCTGGTCGCACATCTCCATTGACTTTGTTACTGGACTGCCTCCGTCAGAAGGTAACGCAGTCATACTCACCATTGTGGACAGATTTTCTAAAATGGCTCATTTTGTCCCTCTGCCTAAGCTCCCCTCTGCCAAAGAGACGGCAGAGGTTATGTTGTCTCATGTTTTTCGATTACACGGACTCCCTCAGGATGTGGTGTCGGACCGGGCACCCCAGTTTGCCTCCAGGTTTTGGAAGGAATTCTGTAGGCTAATTGGTGCCACAGCCAGCCTCTCCTCTGGTTTTCACCCCCAGTCGAACGACCAGACTGAACGTTACAACCAGGAGCTGGAGACAGGACACCGCTGTGTAGTGTCACAAAATCCTTCCCTTTGGCGCAAAAATTTGATCTGGATTGAGTATGCTCATAATTCTCTCCCTGTCTCAGCCACAGGACTTTCTCCTTTCCAGTGTGTATATGGATATCAGCCACCCCTGTTTCCTGAGCTAGAGGAGGAGATTACAGTGCCATCTGCTCAGGCCTTGGTGCGCCGCTGCCATCTCACTTGGAGAAGAGCCCAGGCGGCTCTCCTCCGCACCTCCAGCCGATACAAGCGTGTGGCTGACAAATGCCGTTCTCAAGCTCCGCACTACAGAGTTGGCCAAAGAGTCTGGTTGTCCACCCAGGACTTTCCTCTCCACCTGGAGTCCCGCAAGTTAGCACCCAGATTTGTTGGTCCGTTCCCCATCACAAAGGTGGTAAAACCTGTGGCGGTGCAGCTCAAGCTCCCCAGGACAATGAGGGTCCATCCGACCTTCCATGTTTCCAAGGTCAAACCCGTCAGGACCAGTCTGCTGGCATCCCTCCTCCAGACCCCCTCCACCCCCCCAGGTCATTCATGGGGGGCCAACATACTCAGTTAGGCACCTTCTGGCGGTCCGCCGCAGGGGCCGTGGACTTCAGTACCTCGTGGACTGGGAGGGTTATGGGCCCGAGGAGAGGTCCTGGGAGCCTTCTAGGAACATTTATGGTAAAACCTTGATTAAGGATTTCCACTGGCGTCACCCGGACCAACCGGGGACTTCTGGAGCCCTCCCTTGAGGGGGAGGTACTGTAATAATCTGTTCAGTCTGTGTCTGTATGTATTCACTTCCTATTTTATTTTGTTGTCTGGGTTCTTGTGTCTAGTTCTACTTCCTGTTGGTTTCCCCACACACCTGTATCTTGTTTGTAATTAAGCTTTCCCTATTTATACCCTGTGTTTCCCCTCACCCTCTGCCAGATTGTCTTTGTCTCCTTCGTGTGTTCATGCTCTCCAGCGTTAAGTTCCGTGTGTTTGCTTACCTGGTTTTGGACTCGTTTTTGGACTTGTTTGCTTCTCTGACTGCCTACCCGTGTATGACCTCTGGATTGCTAAAGTAAAGTTTTATTTTGTACTTTATTTTTTGTCTCCCGTGCTTCCTTTTGCAACTGAGTCCCAGCTTTGTACAGAACTGTAACAAGGACACGCTACAGAGAAGGGTTCCTTTTGTGACTTCCACCTCCGACACAATTGTTTCAATTTCTGCTGTGAAATACTTTTTCTCTCTTATAACTAAAACTTCCGTCTTTTCAGCGCACCGCTCTCCATGACAAACGGATGTCCTTATATGGCGAAATAGTACCAAAAAAATAACCCGTGTTTTTGTATTTTAAATCAAGAGAATGTTACCTTTAACCTAAAATGTTTTGTTACTACAACTACCACATCAATTGAGCTTACTCAAAAAATATTTTGCTCAGTTGCCTTACTTGTTACAGCCCTAAAAATGTAAGTACAAATAAAAAGACAGCAAAAATCTTCAAACATGGACAATGTATTAAAATTGGCCAGCATTTGCTGTAAACCAAAACAGTTTCTGATTTGTCTGCCAACATAGCCCCTACTAAAATAGTAGACAATGGTAATTAATAAACATAATTACAATCTTTTCATCATTCCTCTCTGTGTGTACACTTTGGGATAGTTCAGGTTAAGAGCATAGATGAGTCCAAAAAGGAGTGCAAAGGCAGTAGTAAAGTCACCCTTATCATCCAGAACAGTCTGATCTTCAATGATAAGGGCAATCGTCATTGTTGCTGGTCTTGAGTAGACTGTTCCAACATCATCTTTGACAACAGTCAGTATTTCATGCTCAACTCCTTTAATGCACATACTATTCTGAGTCTGTATCCTCAACTAAACAAGTGACAGAGACATAATAGAACAAATTCCTTCTTTAAAATGTTTAACTCCTCCCCATTCAAAGCAACAAAAAAAAATAAACAGACATACCAATTATTCACCCCTACATACAGTATTAGAATGATAGTGTGTTGGGGGTTGGGAGAGCACCTTCACCTGTACCAGAGGATCAATCAGTGCAGGTAAGAGCTGATTGATGCTCAGGTTTAAAAGGCAGCGGCTGAGCTGTCTCAGGGAGACACAGATGCTGGGGCACATGGAATGACGACAGATGAGAGGTGCACGAGAGACTCATGAGACAGTTGTACTGAGCTGCAAAGCTAAAACGCAGAAACTGCTGGCCTCTTTATGTTGAGTTATAAGTTTATGATTGCACCTGGTCTCTGAATAAAACAAGTTGAAATGTTGAAACCCGAATGGTTTATCTCTGGCTGCTGTGGTGAGAGCCCCGGGGCATGGTCTACTGCCACATACAGATGGATAACAATAACAACAAATATTAGTTTGAGTATGGAAATAATGTAAATTATTTTACTATGGCTTTTGCATTCACCATATTTGAACCCAAGTGAGCATGAATGTGAGATTTTGGACAAGCTGTGTTAGAGAGGACTCTCCACCACCATCACCAAGACACCAAATGAGGGAATATCTTTTAGAAGAATGGTGTTCATCCCTCCAGAAAGATTTGGAGACTTCAATGCCTACTATTCTGGGGACTAGAGGGGCTCCAACACCATACAAAGAAGAATTGGTTCAGCACTCTCTCCAAAGGTTGCCTTTTACACATGCACAACGCAGCGGGAGATTCTCTGCTCAGATGCTTTCAGGCTGTTTTGTTAACAGCAGATTGACACCAGTGTCGGCTCTCATCAACACAAACTCTCTTCGTTGATGTCTTCTACATGCTAGAATGCTTTTTCTCTGGAGATTTCTTTTTTCATTTTTGCGTGATAGAAACAGAGTTTCTGCAGACTTTATTCCAAGGGGCCAGGCAGCAGGAGACCAAGAAACTTCAGAGGTTCTCCCTCCGACATTATACCTAAAGAACAAATACGGCAAAATACAGCAAAACAGCACATCACTTTCATTATGTACTCTTAGAGATAGCGTCATTTCCCCCTAAGTTGTAGCAGCAAAGGTGATGGGTTTCTATTGAAGTAGTTTGTTTGCTCTTTAATCAGAGATTTATTGGCCCCTTGTATATTTTCTTTGGCCAGGCAGTCAACAAATGAATAGATGAAAAGGCATTCAAATAATTGGTCTTACCAGACATCTCTTCAGAGAGCCATTTGTCATCTCCCTCACGTATAAAGGTAGACACTGTAGAGCTGTGGCCTCCCTGTGTGCAAGATCATCAGTTGTCTAACATACAAAATAGAGATTAAAAAATATACTGTTATAACTAAAAGCAACAAATCATTATTATTCAAATAAATTTACCCAAATTTTAATGAACAAATGAACCCTGGTTTTTCAATTGTATATATTAGCATTACTTTATGTATGTATGTATATACATGTGTGTGTATATATATTATATATGTATTTATGTGCATGTGTGTGTATGTACTGTGTATATATACATATATAATGTATATATTTTCTATGTATGTATGTGTGTGTTTTATATATGAAATGATGGTGATGAAAATGACTCAAAGCTTGTGAGCTTGTGAGATAGCTTTGGTTTCAGAAGTAATGAAGCCACAGAGAGGAGGGGTTACAACAGTTCTTCCATCCTCCATCATTTTGGGACCTTTTCTTAGCCAAGCCACAAGATGGCGCTATGAAATAGTCTGTAATTCAGCACCGCACAGGTTCAGGAGAGGTTGCTCTCGATGTCATAGGTTTTTTTTCACAGAGAAAAAGGGGTAGAGATGTGTCATGAGACTCCCTGATGAACTTCTGAATGAGAATGAAACCCTGTGCAAAGTCTCTTCAGACACATGCACACATTTCATTATGTATTCCTCAAATACACAATGAGACAGACACAGAGAGTATAACAGGTATGAAAATGTTTATAGTTTATTAATTGATGAGTAAGGCCCAGGTAAGTATCATATATGAAAATAGAAAATGATCTAAATCAGCAAAATTCATAAAGCAAATGATAATACAATACGAATACAATATTAATGCATTATTGTTATTATTATTACAGACCAAACAGTTTGATGATTGGACAACAATGGGGCAGTCACTATTTGATATGTGAACAGATGATTCCCAAAGAATCAGTTATCTCAGTGTAACTTTGCACTGACGGGTGATAGTCCACTAAGCGATTACCTCGTACATCTCAACCTGAATTTTCACACATAACGGCTGATAACGTCAGACTGGCAATCATGCAAAGCCCTGTCTACATGTCTGTCACTTTTGTGTTTAATTAACCTGGGGGTAGAGGGTTTGATTCAGAGATAATCATGGTGGGTGTATTGTAAATGTAGTTCTGGTTCTGATTACCAGTTTTGCAGGTGCAGGTTTTACTCTGGAGCAGCATGTGTGTGCAGATTGCAGCTGGGGGTCGGGGTTTTGTAGACTAGGGTGCATTTGGTATTCAGCAGTGCCCAGTATTTATCTGTCTGTTGGCTGTCTAGTCTGGTCTGGCTTGTTAGTGGTGTCACCCTGCATGCTCCCCAGGGGACTAAATTGATGATCCAGACAGACTGTGTGTGTGTGTGTGTGTGTGTGTGTGTGTGTGTGTGTGTGTCTGAGTGTGTGTTTGGTGGTGGTGGTGGTGGGGGGTATTTTAGGGTGCAGAGGTTGTTGCAACAGTGAGAATCAATGTGTGTCTGAGTCTGTCTGTGTATGAGAGCATTGTGTGTGTTTGTGTCTGTGTAAGGACACGAGTGACCTCACATTAAGATAGTAACTGACAGTGTTGCATTAGCTGACAAGACATCAGAGCTTGTGTTTATTGCTTCAGTAAAATGATGACAGCTGCCAGGTGTTTGCCAGGGTCATGTATCACTTTTTTTCATTTCCTTCCAGAGGTGTCAATACTCATATGGTAGAGTGTGAAAATTGGTTAAAGCCAAATTGCTGTGAGTGGTGTTATAATGGTAAATACAACTGAAAACATAACATTTAATGTGCAGCAGTCGCCACAAAGGTCCCAAGACACAGAGTTTTGGGAACCTGCCAGTCTGGAGTCGCATTCAGAGACTATCTCAGATTTGTACAGCCCCATTTTATTTATAGTTCCCACTAATGTGTGTGCGTGTGTGTGTGTTGAGTGTGAGGGTTGAACTGATTGGGCAGGATGGGATGCTCTGTGTGTGGGGGGGGGAGTTGTCTGTAGCATGTTACCACAAGGTAAACCAATTCACCGAACTGTCAACATTGGCTGCAGCCAGACTCAAAGTGCTCTCCCCCACAACAGACTGATCACCCCCACCCCCACCCCTTCCCCGCTCTCCCCTTTATTGTCAACCAGGCCCTCTGCTGACCTTCTTTAGTGAGGTCTACCCCCCCTCCAACCCATTCCTCTGGGTCCACCGCCTAAAACACACACACACACACACACACACACACACACACACACACACACACACACACACACACTCCCTGTCCCATCCCCTCTACGTTGATGCCTTCATGTCCTCCTCGTACAGTTCTACTTACTAGTTATATATGTATGTCAGTGTACATTTATGTGCTTTTGGTGAAAAATGAGCGACTAAATGATAATGTGGACCTTCAGGGAAAGATGTTTAACTTAATTGAACAGTTTTTCTTTAGAAATGAAGTGCCACCATGTTTCCTGCGGGGCACTAAAAAATATCAATCTGACATTTAATTTATGAGCTGATGGCATTTTTAAAACTCATCTTAGAATATTTTTGTGCTCCAAACAAAGGCCCAAGACGTAACTTTAAAACAGACGCACCACTTTAATATGTATGAATGGTCTGGCAGCACAATAGCCCTTAGGTATCCTATCTAAGGAATCTGGAATCTGGAATCTTATCCAATTAATGCATTCTGCAGCTGATGCATGCAGGAGGCAAAACAATTATATTAATTTGATCTGACCACAAGCTCAAGTGATACAATTCAAGGATTTGCACCATAAAACCTGTTTTTTTCTTATTGTCAGCACTAAGTTTGGTTCAGCCAGATGATTTGTTGTTAAACTGACACTGACTCTGGTGTTTTGTTAAGCCAGTCTTTCCCTGGTCTATACTTTCAGGGAGGTGTGTGAAGTATATGACGTTTTACTTTGTTTTTGAGGAGTTGGGGTCACAGTTGTGTTATTTCTGACTGTTATTGAAGGCAGCACCTCTCCTCCTCCCAATGTGGTCCTCCTCACCAGCCCTCTGATTGGCCGCGGCAGCTGTCTGTCAGTTGCGCCTGGCGGTGCTTGAACCCGCTGTGTGTGCTGTGGGGGACCTAGGATAGCTGCTCGGAGAGCGGAGGAAGGAAAAGAAAATCCAACACAATGCGTTAGACACCGGGCAGTGGCTCGTCCCCATACCACTTGCCAATTCTCTGGCACCGCCGCTCCCAGAGGAATATGGCGTGAGGAAAACCATGGAAACTAAATGCGAAACTATCGGGAGTTACTCGTAGTGGCGGACTCTGCTGCCACTGCCTGGAAGTTTTTGTGTGTGACCGTGAGTGTGTGGCTTTTTCCCCTGTCGAGGGGCCCCGACGGTGGCGGCGGCTCTCTCCCCGGAGCGGTGTCACTGTCTGCCCAGCTCCATGCAAAACCTAACGGCCCCAGGCGGCCCCGGAAACTCCAATGTCACCTGCTCCTGCAACTGCACTGCTTCTCAGCCACAGGCAATGGAGATATGTAAGTAACATTACTTTTGCTTCTCCTGACCTTAAAAACCTGCTGAGAGATTGTGGTGTCTAATCCCTTTTATGTGCACTCCTCCAGTGTAGTAACGGAAGGACGTTCAGATCAGATTTAGCATTCACACAAGACAATGCATTCATTCTCTATCAGCCGTTCCCATTAGCAAGACAATTCTTTATAGTGTTCCTGTGAATCATGTGTAGGGCTTTCATGTTATGTCCACGCTGTCTCGCAGAAACTTTATGGTTACCCTGTTGTCTCTGTACTCTCAACTCCTGTGGTGTCTCTGTACCACATATCATTTTCTAGCATTTCTAGCATAATTTATGTCATAGTGGAGCTGAAGTCGTCATTAATTCTATTTATATTTTATATATGTATATCTCCTTATATTTATAAGTATTATTTATTATTACTTTAGTGATGTTTATTTTTGACTGCCCTCTTGCTGCTGTAACGTTGCAAATTTCCCCACAGTGGGATTAATAAAGGATTATCTTATTTTATCTTATCTTTATATTACATCAGTTAAAATGTGTCATTCATATAGCAGTACCACTGTTCAGACTTATAGTTATGAACACTTGCAGATTTAGTCCTGTTGGGCCGTGCACATGCTTTGAAGGATCACCACAGAGGGTTAAATAGTTGGCACAGAAAGGAAACATAGGAATGGTGTGTTATGTCTGTCTGTCTGTCTTGTGAGCAAACCTGTGAGCAAACCAGAGAGAAACTTTCGTATCAGCTCTGCCCTTAATGCTGCCGCCAGCCAGATCCACTGGAGACATTTCCAGTTCATGACCGAATCTGACCTTTCAGAGAACAGGCAAACAGGTAGACCCCTGCCAGACATACTGTACATGTGTGCATCTAATGTAGCTGATTTGCAGACAAACTTATGAAGACAAATTAACTGGCACATAGTAGACATTCATAACAACGAGCAGATTCCCAGCCAGCTAGAGAGAAGCACAGACAGAGCAGAGATATGAACAGTGGTGCAAGACAGACAGATATGTTGACATGCAGACAAACCGATACACGACAGACCTAAGGACAGAGTTACAATAAAGTGTATTTTCCATTGGGGCAGAGGCCATGCCTGGGCAATGTGAGGTGAATGCAGGATATTATATTTAGATTTGGCAGCAGAGTGTGGTTGCACTGACGCCACATTGTAACCAAGAAGTGTGTGTGTGTGGGTTTGTCTGGCAGATGCACCAGTGTTCCACCATTCGTTTTCTGTGGCGTCATGGTATTGCTAGCCAGGAAAAAAACACACCTAATCAGGCACGAACCAGTGCCATCCACCACCATCCACACAGACATAAGCCGTTTTCAGACATGATCTCCGGGTAAAATCCGGAGAATTGGCTTCAGAGTTTACCCAGAGTCTGCCTTTCACACATGCACAACGCAGCAGGTTTTCTGCACAGACATGTTTACAGCAACAAATCCTGGAGGAGCCGGGTGCAGCAGGAAGAGGCAGGGAGTGGCATATTAACTCTGCTTTGTAGATCACGTGATCATGTTTACAGCACCCCAACACCATTGTCAGCTCTTATCACCGCAAACTCTCATGACATCTTCGTCTGTGTCTCCTACGTGCATGTCAACGCTTTTTTACCCGGAGATTTGTTTTTGTTTTTGCATTTTTGCATCTGTCGCGTGATAGAAGCGTCATCAACCCATGCACTCGGTCGCGGCAAATCCAGCAGGGGATCCCCTGCTGTGTTCACACATCCACTTCTGCTGGATTTCTACGGACTTTATACTAGGAGACCAGGTGGATAAAGTCCGTAGAAACTATGGAAAGTTTCACTCTGACATTTGTGTTCACACATGCACCTCCTCCGGAGAAAATACGGAGGATCTGCTGAGTCCAGTGCATGACTGAAAGCAGCTATAGTGATACAGCAGAGAGAGCCTGATTCAATAATCCAGTAGAACTGCCTCAAGACTGTAAAAAATTGCAGACGAGATGCACTGCATAAAAGAAAAAAATATTGTGATGATTAATACTTGCAGTAAATTTAACTATAAATAAACTGTGTTATACACAGTTTATACACACATCTGTGTTTAATACTTTGGCCTGGTATTTTCAGGTCATTTCTTGTCTGAGTAGTCAGACAAGAAACACGTTGCAAATTCACAAGCGGCCTGAAATAACTGTGCTCTACTGTAGTGGCCTTCTAGATTGAAAAGAGCTCTTGTATGTCGGCTGTGTTGTCATGCAAACTTTGCAGGACTGAATAACATAAGCTCATGCTAATAAGCTTAGAAAAGAAGGGAAATTCAAAGGACCTACAAACTAAGAGAGTGCATGGTGGTGAGTTTGCCACAGCCAGGAATCCAACCTTAGCTTACGCACTGGGATTCACATTTAGGGAGGTGAATGGCAGAGATCTTTTATAAGTGTTCCTCTCAAGCTGTTGCTGAGCTTGCAATTCGTTGTGTAGTGAATTTATCTTGTACTGTGGTTGTGGTATGATAAAGTGCTGAGGTTGAACACCACAGCTTTATACATATGTGTTGATTATCCATTAGAAAGCAATCCATGAACAGGGCTGGTAATTTTTCTTTAAACAATCCATAGTCCATAGCACCAGGTCACATCATTGGTTACCTTACTCAAGTACATTCTCAATAGAATAGTCACTTTCAAATCATACTCAGCTCAAACTATGAAATAACTTCCAAAATGTGTCTCTCCTCAGATAAAACAATACATCCTCTCAATCCTTTATATGCACACGTAGTAGAAATGCAGTATACATGCCTTTCCTCTTTGATCCATGTGTCAGAGACTTGAGTGGCTGTCTGTGTCTATGTATATGTAACAGTTAAAGGGACCAGCCAGCCAGACAGACGGATGTAAACAACCTGATCTGTAATCCTGTGTAAGAGTGGTGTTAGTCTGTAGGTGGCAGCAGGGTCATCTGTCAACTACCTCAGGCCAAACACACACACCACTTGTTGACTCTTGGACACACATACACAGTAATGTTGATAGGTTTTCAATGTAGTGAGTCCCCGGTACCCAAAGGGGGTGATTTTAGTGTGTCCCTGGGAAATTCGATGGGTCCCCAATAAAATTAGTTAAACTCCTGTTTGATGTTGGTATTGTATGATATGATTATAATGAACGGATATGATCATGTATGTTAAAAATTTATTTATCAATAAGAGTGCTGATTTTAACACATAAACAAAACAAGACAGTCTACCAAATAAACTGTCACCAAAATAACACCAACATCTTCTAGTCTGAACATCAACTAAATCAAACGTGATTATAAGTGATAAAAAAAATTAACTGAGTCAATCACTGTGAAAATCTTAGCACAAAAATGAAACTTAAATCTAAACAAAAAATACAACTGTAATAGTCTGCTGGCCACCAATAGCTTTCATCTTTTTCTTCGGTGGCATTTTTACGTTTTCCTTCTTCTGCTTACTTGAGAAAAAATAGTATCTCATCAGGAGCGGTACAGTATGTATGCGTCGTCTGAGCATATCTAAATATTTTTTATCACAGCCACCGGAGTATGTTTTCTTTATTTCATTACAGCACGTCCCCTAGAAGTTAAACATCTTCGACATGAGTGAACACAGCATCAAGCAGTGGAAACGTGAGTTTATTTACTACTATGAAGTTTGTGTCCTTAATTGTTGAAATAAAATCTGTGCTGACTGGCTAGTTGTTGTGGTAGTGTGTATACTAGCATGTTGCAAGACTGTGCACGCAGGATCTCATCTGCGCTGACTAGATGCTCAGATGGTTGAAACAGCGCTTGCCTGGTCTGCTGACAACAAGGTTTCTTTTGCTGGTTACTGAGATTTTTTACACGAGTTTGTTGTTCACAATGAGGCGCGTATACGTAGGACGCATGGATAGTGAGTTTACTGCGTCCTTTCAGATTTTAATGCGTCAGGGACGCAGTGGGCGTACCTATCAACATCACTGTATCTAGATATATACCTGCAAGCCGTTTTCAGACGGAGAATTGGCTACGGAGTTTGCCTTTCACACATGCACAACACAGCGGGGGTTCTCTGCACAGACGCGTTCGAAACAGCATTATTCAGGCGAGAGGTGGTGCAGCCGAGTACATCAGGCAGAGACAGGAAGTGACGTATTATCACTAAAATCTCTCTTGACATCTTCATCTGTGTCTTCTATGTGTTTATTTTGACTATTTGTTTTATTTTATTTTTGCATCTGTCACGCTTTAGAAGCCACGCACCCGCTCATGGTGAATCCAGCAGGGATCCCCTGCTGTGTTCACACATCATATTCTCCTGAAATGTCTACGGACATTATACTACATGGCCAGGTGGAGAAAGTCCGCAGAGACTGCAGAGCATGTCTGAAAGCAGCTATATAGACCCACACACACAGGCACACTTAGGCACAGCCAATATTTACCCTTCAGTCTCCAGCCAGACAACCAATCCAATCTCCCACTAAGCTCTTTGTTGTTTGTTTGGGATTGTTTTTTTAGCCTATTTTTTTGTATGCTTTGTTTGTGGAGGTGTTGTTAGTTTGGATGGATATTAATGAATTCTAACAATGAGCCTCAGAAAATGACATAAAACTCACAGTTGCAATAAACATTTTTAGGGCCTTGGGGAGTGGATGTGTAGTCCTTCAAGACAGATTTTGCCATCACTGCTCCAGTAATTAATTTCAAAGGGAAAGTGTTAGTGTCTCTCAAGCTGCTTCCAGACATAAACTGGACTCTGCAGGAGAGGTGTATGTGTGAACGCAAAGGTCCGAGTGAGATGCTCCGCAGTTTCTGCAAACTTTATCAGCCTGGCCTCCTAGTATAAAGTCCGTAGAAATCCAGGAGAAGTCGATGTGTGAACACACATGTAGAGGACACTGACGACGTTGTCAAGAGAGTGGTGTCGGGGTGCTGTAAACAAAATCACATGATCTACATGGCAGAGTTACACTTCCTTCCTCTGTCTGCTGCACCCGGCTGCTCACCTGTCACCTGAATAATATGGAGGAATTGCGCCTGGGCAGAGAACCTCCCGCTGCGTTGTGCATGTGTGAAAGGCAAACTCTGGATAAATTCCATAGCCGATTCTCTGGATTATACCCAGAGGTCATATCTGGAAATGACTTCAGTGGAGTATTATTTAGTCAGCCACCTCTCTTTAGCTAAGGGGTTTCAGTAGTGAACAGTGGTGCTCGACTCATAGAGGTTAAGCTTCTTGTTTTATTCAAGGAAGTAATATCAGAGGGGTGGAGCTGTAAACTGTGGAGCTGACCTGCCGATGCGCTCTGCTGGCCCAGGTGACTTACACACACTTTGGAAGGAATTCTTTATTCTGGTTCAGGGCATTATATTGTTATAACACACAGATTAACACCCCCTTAAGATAAGATAAATAAAATGTACCTCGTATTGATCACAGTAAAGGAAATGTTTAATCGACAGCAGCACAGGAAGTAGCAGCACAAGGGGAAAATGTATTAAGAATAAAAATGAGAATAAATAATATTATATATTAATGAAATTCGATATATATATATGATATATGATATATGATATATAATATATAATGACAACCCAGCTACAAACGCAACTTGTAGCCGCTCTGCTCACTTCAGCCATGCCGGTCCAGTTGTGAGGCTGCACTTTCCAAAGTCAAAAGCAGTGAAAAAGGTCAATCTGCATTCCCTGTTTTCCCGGCAGCACCTCCACTGCTTACTGCTCCAGCACCAGCAGCAATCACAACCTCATTACTGGCTGCTGGGACACTCTTTGTGTCTAGATTCTGTATCCCCAACAATACTTACACGCCATCACACAGACACATACACAGACCCTAGACGTCCTCCATTCGTTCTCAAAAATACCCTTGGGACCAGGGCAGATTTGTAGCCCTTGTGTGTTTGAAGACAGGCCATCCGTCAAGTGTGACGATGGTAGGTGGGGGGTGGTTAGTAGTCTGCTATCTCGGTCAACAATAATAATCTAAAAAGATTATACTTTGCGAGAATGGTACAATGATGACAAGAGGTGTGGAAATTTCTTGACTCTTAGATGCATTGCGATGCAGACCTGGACGACTCTGCATCGATGCAGTGGCAGAACATAATCGATTCATGTTACTATGTCCTTTTTTTTTTTGTTGCTGTTTTCCACTGCTGAATAATTAAGGACAAAGGCATATTAAAGGTCTTGTCGTCCTTTACTGTGTACGGCGCACACATATTCACTGACTCCACTGCTCTCTCTCTCTCTCTCTCTCTCTCTCTCTCTCTCTCTGTCTGTCTGTCTGTCTGTCTGTCTGTCTGTCTGTCTGTCTGTCTGTCTGTCTGTCTGTCTGTCTGTCTGTCTGTCTGTCTGTCTGTCTGTCTGTCTGTCTGTCTGTCTGTCTGTCTGTCTCTTTCATACTCACACTCAAACATGGTCTGGGGCAACGCAATCGACATTGTAAGAAAGGTGTCTGTGCATAATCAAAGCATGGACTCACCTGAAAAGCAACCTGAAGCGGGAAAAAAAGACGATAATCTAGCATTGGTCACCAATAGGTGGACCGGACCCAGATGGCGTTCTATACAGACCCAGACCTGTTAACTTGCGCAACCTTTCTCACATTTACGCTAGTCTTATTTTAACCTGCGCAGCTTTTTCCATATTTACGGTAGTACATCCTGGCAGCACACGGTAGTTTACTTCTCTCACTGAACAAGAGAAAGCGGGAACAAAGAGAGAAGTTAAAGCTGTTTAGTTGTTAATATTTGTTGAGATTATTTTTATATGTAATGTAGTTATATATTAAGAAAAAAGAAGAAAAGGGGAAACTCAAACTACATCTTTTTCTTTATTTTAAGATGCCTTTTTTCAAAATCTCTTTATTTTGTATTTAAATGCAAACCTTATTGTACTTGAAACAAGAAAAGAACATTTATTTTATTATTAGATTACCCTCCAGTTCAGTGTGAAAATTATAAACATTGTTGAAATACTATTGAATAGGACTTTCTTTATGTTATTTTACAGTCAGTTAGGGTTAGGGTTAATACAGACATTGATACAACTACTGGGTTCTTCAAGATCATTTTTTTATAGACTGCTAAACTTGAATATACACCGTGTTTTGATATTTCTCCAGAAAGTTACTTAAATTTGACTGGTTTTCATTTATTTTGTTGTTGTCTTCATTTATAATGTAGATTGATATATTCCTTTTACTTGAATGGAACAAGCTCTTGCACTAATTTTATTTTGGAGAGATATGGGACTGTAAAAGGGAGATTAGCAGTTCAGACTGGGCTATTTGTTGCTGTGGAATAATGCCTTGCAGTGCATACTTTGTTTTTTAATAGATTTGTTTGTAGAGAAGATGATTGAATAAATATGCATTTTATTTTTGATGAATTAATTATTATATTAATCAAGTAATAAAAAATTATCGTTAGCTTAATCGATATTTATTTTTTACAATAGTTGTGGCCCTACTTACACACACACACAAACAGATCGGACACATGTGTAAACTCGGACAGGGTACAAAAAACAGAATTTGTAAACTTAGTCAATATATGGAGAGCAGGAGGAGATGGCTGGGTGCGCACAGTTTAGCTCGATTCCGTTGGCAGTGCGCTGCACGAATGATAGAGACACATAGGAGCAGAAAATTACTGACACAGCCGGTAAAAAATAACTTTTTTTACGGTCCAAACATGTATGAAAAGACCCAAATGAACACTGTAAGCCAGTGGTCACCAACCTTTTTAAGCTCAAGATCCCCGACCTTGGCGTTGGTGAAAGGCAAGATCTACCTATTGAAGCACTGAGAAAAAAAGATGGCCATATTGAACTTCCAACTTGCTGACTTTTATTTAGGCAAATTGTATTTGAATTACATGAAATGCTTTGGACCAACTTTCAAATGGATGCAACAAAGAAAACAATGTAACTAGCACATCAAGCAGGTCTGTCTTGCTTTAAGAATAAAATAAATTCTAAGTTTTATTTAATTTTATTCCGACACCAAAAAAAGGCATGTGGTCTATCTTGTATAAGGAAATTATTTTGTTAATTGTAGACAACAAAGAAAAAAATCTACAAAATCTGCAGCTGTGCAACTGCATGAGCTTGGCTTGATCACGTCCCAAGGGAGAGTCACATGGTCTTGCTCGCTCTCTCTTTCTTTATCTAATGTATACTCTCTCTTTCACTCTCATTCACATATACATACTCTCTCACCCAAATGCGCTCACAGGTACCAAAATTTGGCACAGATTTAGCGTTAATTGGTACCCGGTAGTACCAACTTAATCCGGTCGGTACCCTTAAAAGGACATAGTTTGGTACCCAACCCTAGCAGGAGGTTTGTGGGAGTGTGGTTGCCCAGATCCTTCTCATCCTCCTCCACCTTCATTTGTGATTCAGATGGCGGTCGGTCTTGTGTGTCAAGATGGGTACATAGTTCTGCTCTAACTTCAACCCTCAAACCCCCAAAAAGGTGTGCTACATTGACATCCATGCCCACACACGTGCCGTTATAAAGCGCATATTTGGGCAGCTCAAGGGTCATTGGGTGCGCTTGGACACAGCTGGCATCAAGCTCCTATATCAGGGGTCGGCAACCTTTTTGACAATAAGTGCCACTGTGAAATTTTCTTGTTAATTAGTGTGCCATATCAACATTTTTTTATATTAAGTTTTATTATTGAACCACATTCATATTTCCAACAGACATGTCATTTTATTCCATCCATATTGGCTATATATAGAACAACACTTTAAAGAAACATGTTTATCTCATTATGATTGCAATAATAAGTTTGTCATTAACCCCACCAACCACACTCATATTCAGAATTGCGAAAGCTTGCTTCAGTCGCATGGTTTTTGGCAGTGGCAAAGACTTTGAGAGAGTTGGCTTGCTTCCCATACCTGGACACTGCACGTTTGATCGATTCTCCCTTGTCTGCCTGATCCTTGAAACTTCTTTCAACTGGACGTTCGGCACACAACATTTTCAAAATATAACGTGCACACAGCACGGTCCTTATGAAAAACAAAGCCATAGTCTTCTGCCCATGAGGGCTGAAATGCCCGTACCTTAGTTTTTTTAGCTAATACACCTGAACGGCTGCACTTCACGGAGATTCATGTGGGAAAATGCGAGCAGCGCCGGCTTGGAGGCTTCTTCTTCTTATTATTTAATGGTGATTGGCATCCAGCCTATGGCGCATTACTGGCACCTAGTGGCTGGGAGGTGTTAACATCAATCAAGCTAAATAATACAGGCTGCATGACGGCAAAACCTTTGAACATTTCTTTAATAAGAAATCGCCTGTGTGCCAAGGATTATGGCGCCGCTTGCCAATGATGGCACGCGTGCCTTAGGTTGCTGACCCCTGTCCTATATACACCTGAGAAGATGTACAGAATTATCCTGGCATGCTGTGCACAACGAAGCTATGGTTCATGGCATCCCCTTACCACCCGGAGCAGAACCACAACCACAGGCTCGAAGACGCCTAGCCAAATACAGAGTTCCTGGCTGGGCTGGCTTGGTATGCAGTTTTCATTTGAATAAAATGTTGTTCTGATTCAATTGCGCTCCTTAATTACAAAAGACACAAGAAATTGCAATTATCATCGTAACAATTAAGAAATAAATTACCTCTGGGTGACGGTTCTTAGTGCACTTTATTACTTTCTCCCTCATTTCTTGAACAAATTCCATTTAATAATGATTGTCCAATAATCGCTGCAACCTCTCTTCCTGTCAGATCTGATGTTCCTTGTCTTCCTCCTTTTTCCTTCCTTGTCTGCGATTCGTTGTTTGGCATCAACTTTGGTGTCAAACCATTTTTTTTTTACTTGTGCCACTATCCTAACCTCAGCGGACACAGCATTCACTGCCTCAGTTATTGCAGCCCAGGCTGCATCGTCATCGGAGGACACACTTTGGAAAAGTGTGCCTTTTGTGGCTTCCACCTCCAACACAATTTATAAAATTTCTGCTGTTGTGAAATTCTTCAGTTTTTTACCTTTTGGGGCCATCTCTTATAACTTCAACCTCCGAGTTCAGCACACCTCTCTTCATGATACACCAAATGGATGTCCTTATATGGAGAAATAGGGGCATGGCTGTATGCTAATTGCAGACAGTGGACACGTTCCTGTCAATTTAGAATCATTCTGATTCACATACGCAAGGTGGTGAGAACAAAATGGGCTGGTGCACACGTGTCATGAATCCGGCGGTGATTTTGGACATGCACTTATTTAATTTTACAGAGAGGAGCAGAAAATTACTGCCAGAGCCGCTAAAAAATTCAAAAATATATAACCTTTCATGTATAAAAAGACCACAAATTACCACTATAAGTGGACTTAGTGGAGCTGTGCATGGTTCCCTGCGTCTGTAGCCAGGTGAAATATTTTAATTTAAACCATGTTGTTTAAATGGAAATAATTGTGTCACTGTCTACATAGACCACTTACTGTATGGGGTCTATGTTAGCAGTGAAACCAAAGCAAAAAATACTTAAACACTGTATACTTAAGCATTTGTTTATTTATCGCGAAACATATCATCATCGCGATATTCAACAATGATATAGCATATTGCATGTTTTCTTAATATTGTGCAGCCATATTCAAAACTTATAGTCCTTTTTGTGATTGTGCAAAGAATGGTTATTACAGTAAAATGAATGCAGCAGCAATGAAGACATGGAGCATTCAATTCATCATCCAGACTGCATCTTATTCAAATTCAACACAATTTCAAATACAAACAATTCTCTGAGTGTCAGTCTCTGTTTCAGTTTATAACTGCATTTTAAAGTGCATAAAACATACATTCAATCATCCTCTCCTTTGTAATGGAATGTGTTCTCAGTATTACTCACACTTCTGGTGTACATCTTATGTCTCCTTACTTCAATCAACATCTTAATACACATTATCACTCGTATATAAGTGAACAGGGCTACTATAATCACATAGTGCAGGTTACAGTGATTCTTAACTATAGTGAAATCAGAAATTAATTCTGGACATGCACACTTAATCACAACACAGCTTTCACTCAGGAAGAAATACAAACATTTTCAATATAAACCTATTAGGCTGGATCATTAGCTTATAACAGGCACAATAACAATTCATGACTCTATTACAACGTACGTGCGTGTCGGAGCTGAAATACACAATGTGTAAAGTAAACAAACTATAGCGACCTGCCTGCAAGACTATGCGCAGGTAAAATAAACACCTATACATGCGAATATGGTCACCGCCCACCTAGTGCCACTTGTTTTTAACAGTCCAACCAAATAATCAAAACATCATCAATATGTCTCAATAACACTTGTGGTGATAAAGCTAAGCTTTAAGGAGTTAATGTAGATGACTCTCACCCACTACTAACCTGTAAAATACAGCATGAATGCAGCAGCAATAAAGACACGGAGCATTCAGTTCATCATCCAGACTGCATCTGATATGTGGGCGGAAGTTACCTCCAAAGAGACAGTACAGGGTGCAACTGCTCCCGTGCCACCTGAGTTCTGCTGTCATTTACTGATCTCTCATAATGCATATGAAACATAAACCCACTTGACTATCACATATATTATTAGGAATAATATTAGACCCTGAAAATCGCAAAAATGACTGTTAAAAGTAATTAAATCTAATATTTTGGGGCATACCACACAAACATTAACAAAGTGCCATTTACAGTAATTATGTTTTCATGAGGCAAGAATCTTAAAAGTAGGAGTTTATGGGTCCTCATAAGAAACTTTCTTACCATTATGAATTACATCAATATATGTGTGAGTGGGTGGGGTGGTGGTGATGTTCGGGAGTCCCATTCAAGAGCCAAATTACTCACCCTTAGTTAATGTGTGACTTGCAACAGTGAAAGTCTTGTAGTGTGGCTGACTGTCTAGGAGTTGTTTGTGTGTGTGTGTGTGTGTGCGTGTGCGTGTGCGTGCGCGTGTGTCTGACTGTCTGACTGTCTGACTGACTGACTGACTGACTGACTGACTGACTGAGGGAGTGAGACCATGCGTGTGTGAGAGAGCTCTAAACAGACATGCCCTCTCAGCTGTTTTTGTCTGCCTGAGCACAGAAACGGACTGCAACTCCATGCAGCACTGGATTGCTGTGAATCAACCTCAGGTTAATATTGTGTAGCGCTGCTTAGATTTTTTACCCAGAATAAACTCTTGAATTTTTAAACCACCTTACAACACTTCAAAAATTATTTCTTCAAAGCTGTCCAGTGAATACGGCTAAGTGAAAACTCTCCGTGATTTTGACCTGACTTTTGCCATCTGACAAGAAAGAGAAGCCGCCATTAGCTGAGGCAGTACTGAAAAGATTAGTAAAATGATATAAAAGTGTGTCTGTGCAGTGTTTCCCCTAGGTTTACAGCTTTGGGGGGGCGGGGCGGTGGCTCACCTGTGTGCGCGCGCACGTGTCAGTGTGTGTGCGCGCGCGCATCGGGATGGAACTCCGCCGTGCGCGATACAGAGAGCAGAGGAGAGGAGAAATCTAAACGCGCGACCATGTAGAGCAGGGGTGCCCACACTTCATAGGTCTGTGAGCTACTCTTGAAATGACCAGCTCAACAAGATCTACCGGCCAAATAATGGTGGTATCCACCGTCGCCACGCCCCCCCCGCCCTGTACAAGAATTTGCGATTGACGTATTGGGCACCCCTGATGTAGAGACAGAATTGACATGCCGTCGTGGATAAATAACATAAGGGCATTTTGTTTGTTTAATAAAAGAGCAAGCTATAGACATGTTTTATAGGACAGGTAACCTTAAGTGACTTATGTTGAGATCTGGCGCTATATTGAGGGGAAAAAAAATATTTGCTTGACCATCCAGGGGGGGCGTGGAGTGCCGTTGGCGGGGCAGTGCGCCCCGCCAATATAATGGTAGGGGAAACACTGCTGTGCATGGGTGTTGCCAAGTTGTTGATATCTCTGGTTATACTGGATCTTTGTGTTAGCCAAAAGAGTTTTAACTCATTGAGTCTGGCGAGTCTTTTCATTCTGCAATATTCGCCTTGAGCTGAACTCCCCAAGTGGTATTTCTACAGAAGTGGAAGTGGGTGGTGTGGATGGGAAGAAAGAGTGCAAAATAGAAGGCAAGAAAGATACAAAAGGGAAGAAAAGAGAGAGAGGAAAAAGAGATGGAAAATGTCAATTCTGTGTTCTCTTTGCTCTCACTCTAGAAGATGAATTTTTTCAAAACAATCATAAGAGAAATGCTTAATTTAATGTCATCTACCTGACCCCAGCTGGATCAGCCCATTTTCTCTTCAGCTAATCACATTAGGGAAAATTACATGCACAGAGCTACAGTTCTATTTAAACAACTTGATTTTTCTAAAGAAAATAAAAACATAAAGAATCCCAACATATTAACGGACCAGCCTGACCTAAAGTACTAAAAAATACAGGCAATTTTCCACTTACCACTTAAACCACGCAAATAACAGAATTTGCATACACTGTAAACAATTCTCATGTAAATTAACAGTAAAATACTTGCAGTAGAGTTGTCTGCAGTTTACTTAATTTTACAGTTCTCCTACTGTAATCAACTTTACAGTGATCTACTGAATTTTGGGCTGGATATCGATAATTATCGCGATATAACTTTTCCTCTAGAAATTTAAGACATGTAGATATAACGTCGATAGAACTCATGCCGTCCATGTTTTGACGGACAACCCGAACAGCCAATGAGAATGAGCATAGCGCCGTGCCGAACCAATCATGTGGCTGGAATAGAGTTACGCCCACATCAGGTTAGGTTGATGCCCACAGCACAGAGTGTAGGAGCAGCATCACACGTGTTAATGTTTGGGCTCCTGCACAGAGGTGGACGATTCTGCATCGATGCAGTGACTGAACACAATAATGTTTTCAGCTACGTTCATAGTTTTAGCGGGTTTCCACCGCTGAATAATTATAACACAGCTGCTTCAAGACAGACGCACATTAAGGACCAATCCCATTTCACCCCTAGGCCCTACCCCTTAGCCCTTCCCCTTCGTTTTGCGCGTTCACGTGCAGGGGTAGGCTGTCCCAATAACTATTTTTCGCATCGACTACTGATGACAAGTCGGGTTTTCGCGACGACTACTGATGATGTAACGGCTTCTTGAAGGGCTGTCCTAATTCGTAGGGGAAGATTTCAACCACTACTCCTTGTGACTCTGTTTCAAGGGGCAAGATAACCCTCGAAAACAAGGGGTAGGGGTAGGGCCAAGGGGTGAAATGGGATTGGGCCTAAAGGTCCGGTCGTCCTGTGTCGGAGTCTGCTTCCTCCTCACTCCCCCTCTGACCTGCGCTCACTTAACACTTTAACAATAAACACCATCACAGATCACAAGTTACTAGGACATGTACAGGACTGAGGTTTACTTTGTTTGATCCGCTCTAGAGTTTATGAGACACATATATAGATCTGACATCATCGATTAATAACTATTTAGAATATAGGACTAGATGGTGAATATCCCATGTGATTATTAGTTAATGTGTGAAGAGGGACAGAGACGAGCGGGGGGACGAACACACACACACACACACACACACACACACACACACACACACACACACACACACACACACACACAGACAGAAGTTCCTCCCGCAAATTACGACGTAACGCAGTGTTTTAACTTCATAGATGCAGAAGAATCGACGCCCTGTTTATCCAGGAACATAAATATGAATTTGTCAGCTTTTTATAAAGATAATAATATATATAATATAAGTGTGAGTGATTAGAAAATCAACTTGTTGACCAGCGGAGAAATGCGCCTCAGTGGAGTGGAGCTGATTTAAGTTAAGATAAGATAAAACTTTATTAATCCACACACTGGGAAATGTTGTTGTTACAGCAGCAGGCAGGTCAGAATTAGGTAGACACGAGAATAAAGAAATAGAAATAGGTAATAGAAAAAAAATTAAATAAATGATATACACCTTTTCACTGTAGTTGTTTATAGTATTGAAGTGTTATAAGTGAAGTGCATTGCACAAAATGATTGTACTAGCAAGTAAAATATTTTTTTTGCATATAAAAATTATATTATGTTTGTACAAAAGAACATTGTACATAAACACAAATGTGCATACAAATTATTTTCTGGTTATTTGATTTATATCGCGATATATCGATATCGACCGATATGATACGATTTTTTTCCATATCGCCCAGCTCTAACAAAATTACAGCACATAGCTGTATTTTCTTATTGTCACAGTAAACTACTGGCAGCAGGGTTGCAAGCAATTTACCGCTTACTGTAACCTCAATCTAAAGTTTAGTGCTGTTATCCACATAGTAAAACACTATAGTGTTTTACTATGTGGATAACAGTGTATTTTATTTGCAGTGTACTATTAGCAGCAGCCTGTACAATATTTGTTTTTGATGGAATTACAAAATAATCTTAAAAACAGTACAATGTAATTGATGAGTTCATTACTATAGATTAAACATCCCCTTATCTGTAAACTTGTTGAGCTGTTTTGATTTGAAACTCTATACATATTTTATATATATATATAGCACCTTCATCAGACAATTATTATTATTATAATTATGGTGAGGTAATGTGTGTGAAGGACAGATGGTAGGCAATTTTATTGCATGTGAAGCCAAGAAGTGACTGCCAGAGTGAAAAACATTGCACAAATTCGGCTAACGAACTTAAACTGGAAGAATAATAGGGTCTGCTCAGATACTGCTTTGATACACAGTAACCTTTAAAGGCAACAATTTTTAAATACAACAATGGTTTACCTGTCCTGGGATAAATGAACAAGTTCCTTTTTGTGTACAGAAAAAGTTAGAATACCAACATTTTTTAAGTGAAATAATTAAAACAAACATAAACATAAATTGTGGACAGGAGAACAAGACTATGTTGTACACAGGAAGGAGCAGATTTGATCATTGGCTAATTATTAGTAATCAATAAATAAATAAAATAAAATAAATATGCAAATGAATGGTTATAAAATGAACAGTGAAGGTTTAAGTCCGAGCACTGAGTCACAATCCAGCTGTTTTGCACACATATGCACGAATAATCACAAATGCTAGTTCTTTAATTATAAATATAATTTATTAAACATAGTAACATTAATTCAAATCAATAATACTATCTCAACAAAAGTCCAATGTACTAAAGACACTACCAACAACTGTGTGTGTGTGTGTGTGTGTGTGTGTGTGTGTGTGTGTGTGTGTGTGTGTGTGTGTGTGTGTGTGTGTGTGTGTGTGTGTGTGTGTGTGTGTGTGTGTGGCAATAAAGATGGCGTACGAGGTCACGCTGGTGACGTCATATCGCCAAATTCAATATGGCAGCTGAACCGCATGATTTAAACAAAGGGAGTTCGAGAACAAAGGACAATGTGACCTAACTCGTGGCTCTAGTCGAGGAATGGCGATTGATGAACAACGTGGCTTGATCACACTATCTGGTCCCCAGAATGTATATAAGTGTGATTGTGTGTATAGATGCATCTGAATGTGTGTCTGTAAGCGGGTTACGAGAGAAAGAGAGAGAGAGAAGAAAGAAACATGCAATCAGTGATAAGAGGAGATCTAAATCACCACCAAGGACAATATGCAGTGATTTCAGACAGCGGTTTGCAATTTCGGGGGGTCCACAAGGGAATTCTGTCACACTTTAACCAACTACTGAAAACTCTGGCTTAGGCTACTGGGGTTACATGTAGGCCCCTCTATTGTTCTCTTTACCTGGCTTTAGATCACAACAACTATGATCACATAATTAAAGACAAAAATTGGCAAATAATCGTGGCTGCATTGACGTGCCTTGGTAGAGAGTTCTCATTGACCTATGAAATTCCACTAACAGTCTATGAGGTTTGAGCATGGGGATTGACTGTGACATACTTCTTCTGAACGACACTCCCTGTTTTCTTGTAGACGATCTAGCTCCTAACGGCTTTTATCCCTCTTTCTGGGTTGATTCCAATTAATTCAATAAAATTTTATTTGCATCGTGCCAAATCATAATATACATTATCTCAAGGCACTTTACATAGAAGATCAAGACCTTAAAAATGATAGAGAAACCCAACAGTTCCCACAATGAGCAAGCATTTTGGCGACTGTGGAAAGAAAAAAACTCCCTTATAACTGGAAGAAACCTCTAGCAGAACCAGACTCAATGTGGACGGCCATCTGCCTGGACCGGTTGGGGTGAGCAGAGAATAATTGAAGCATCTAAAAACTCAGGAATCTGAGATTAGAGGTTGAATAGAAATAAAGTTAGCTACTATATGAAGTGATCATGGAGTTTGGGTTAAAATACACATGAAAAAAAAAAGAGAAAATGACTAATGGACAGTGCAAGCCATACCTTGTAGGCAGGCAGCTTCCCAGTTAAATATGTAGTACACTGAAAACAGAGCAGCAAGCCCTGTAAAAACAACAAAGTTTTGTGGATGCCCTCACATACGATATGATCCTCAGTGCTGATCATCCAGTGTCCAACTGTCACATGCTCTTTTCCATCTGAAACTCAAAAAGCATCTCGACTTTTGCAAACGTCTTTATTAGGAAGAAAATGAATGCTTCATTCAAGTATACTTAACTTTCAAAACCTATCTAATATACAATATAATACATGTTAATTACTGAGCAATATTAGACAAGGAGTCAAAGGTTGGTCCTGCAGCAAAACAAAACTGTGGTGAGAATGTTAGTTTCATAGGATGATTTTCAAGATGGAAAAAATTCAATGCAATATAAATGAAAAGAGAAGAGAAACAAACTACTGTCTGCAAGAAGGATGAGTCCATCTGAAGTCTTTGTAAAAAAAAAAGCATTTAGCAGCTATCAACAATAAAAAAACACATAGTTCCATTTGTCATGTAACTATTCAGCATCAATACTGATACAAATTTAGAAGAGCATCAAGTTGACTGAACCTGCATTGTAAGCATGAACTTAAACCTGTCATGTTTTTTGTAACTCTCTCCACTGGCATTAATAATGATGGATAATCAGAACAACCCTATCGTACCAATTGCAATGCCAGAAAACAAATGACTGCACCAAACACATCAAACATGACATAAATCTTATTAAAAGAAATGCAGACTGAAATGTCTCTTGTGTGCATATGCATACCGTCTTACATGCCAAAATATGTCGCGCATAATGTTGGAGTCACTTTAAGTATTTTCAAACTTTAGAATAAAAAAGTTTGCTAACATTCTCTGCTATCGTTAGCTAAGATTACCACATCCCATTATGCTGAAAATGTACAGAAGACAGAGGATAAACACACAGTAATGCTTCTAGCTGCAAACCAACTGACCATACAAACTCCAATATAATTAACGTTTATGGAAAAAAGGTACGGAGTTGGCTTCAGAACTTCGTGTTCCATGTGTGGGTCCTCCAGAAATTTAGTAGCATTCTGTTTTTGTGCTAGTTAAATAACATTTTATTGAGCTTGAATCCAGCATAAAATGCGTTTTTCAAATCTTTTCCAAGTGCATCAAGCCTAATTCAATTTGATTAAAATATACCTTTCGAAAAATGTATCTTATAAAAAACTCACTCAACACTTTATGATCTGTATTGTTCTTGTATTTGAGGAGACAGAAACCATTAAGTGGCAGGGTCATGTTCACACCTAGAGGCTTCAACCTGACTGAAACAGTTAGAGATTAATCGTTATATCCACTGAAGGAGATTATTAATCATTAACTACTTTGATGCAGCCTTAATCATTAAAATGATTTTTCATGCACAAAAATACTCTCCCTAGTTACAGCTTTTCCCATATTAACCCTCAGAGCTTTTTTTTGTCTTAAAGGATAATAAATGCACTATCTTTAGGTTGTTGCTGTGGGTTTTGGACATGTTCCTGGCATTATATATAGACCAAACAATTAAATGATCAAATTAGAAAATAGAATGTAGATAATATTTGCTAGCATGCAGCAATTAAAAAATTATCACCAACCCAAAAATACACATTTTGATTCACATAATCTGCATCATTGTCCAGATCCGCACACATTTTCACATATTAATAGATACTGGGTTTCTACAGATCTACAGAATTTTTTACAAAGATCTCACCATTATTTCTTAAGACAAAACTAAAACAATTATCCGCACCAAAATTTGGGACTCATACAACATCCTTCCACCAAGTTTCATAGTTTCAGTAGTTTCATCATGATACTGCTAAATAACAAGAGTTAAGCTGATAAATATAGATGAGCTGTGGATCAAAGTTTAACAGTGATATGTATTAGATTTGACATGATATGGTCAGCTGATGGTTTCTCTAGCAAAGTGTCACCACCATGTTGTTCTTGTTGAACTGAAAAAAAACTTTTCCACTCGTGGTCAAAGATCCGTCCGTCACCAACATTGTCAAATTGCATGTGCATTGATGTGGCGTGAACATGAGATGAGAAGCTGCTCCCCGAATTTTTTCTACACTTCTCTTTACAGAATACAGTAGCTGGCATCAGTTTTTCCAACCAGCAAGTGAATCCAAATTGGATCAGTCTCTTGAAGCCTAACCCTCAATTAGACCTTTGCCTTCACCCCATGGAAATTGTATTAATATTGCTCAAACCTGCGAAAAAAAGATCTTTAAAGAATCAGAAGAATTTTCCAGAATAAGTCACCCCATCCATGTGGATCATCCACAGAACCAACAGTGAAACAGTATTTTGGAGTATAAGTTTTGAGGGGAAATAAGTTCCCGGAAGAATGATTTGAATCTTGGACCTCAGGGGGCAGCTATACTTACCACTGAAGGTCAGAGAGAAAGAGAACGTGTTGAAAATTCAATAAAAATGGATGAACCACTGGCACAGTCAACTGCAGAGGTAAATATTAGACTTGAGTACTGCAGCATCTGGGAGGGTCTTATACTCAGAGGAGTCAAGTTTGACTTCTTGTTGGAAAGACGTGAGCTGCTGTCTGCATGGAACTGTCCTCCCGTCTGTCCTCCCATCGCTCCCCCCTCCACCCCGCCAATCCCTGGTCTTTTTATACCTCTGTCCTTCCTTCAGCCTAAAACATCCTTGCCATCTTCAAAATACCACCACCATTACTTAGAGAATAGTTCGACCCCCACCCCTACACCTTGCCTGCCTGCTCCGCCTCCTTGTACTGAAGCTTCTTTTCTTTTTCAGCTGTTTCCTCTGTTGTCAGCAGCTGTTGCTCACATACTTCCCTTTATTCTGGTCACAACTGCTCTGTGATCAGCGGCGCTGCGTCAGGATCAGAGCAGAAGCTGCAGTTGGTTTGTACCGAGCTGGAGTCTCTGTGTCCTCCTCCACTCTGCTCTCACTTGAACTAATAAACACTCATCACTAGTTATCAGGACCTGATCAATACATGAAGTAACTTAGTGTTCGCTCCAGAGTTTATGAGGCTGCATTTAAACATCATGAAAATGACTTGGCAACATTTTGTGCTCTGTACAACACGAGACGTGACGCTCACAGTCAGGACACAGTGTTAAAGTGAAGGGAGTGACACGCAGACATGATCTGACACCATCGATTCATAACCAAACACATTTTTTTCACCTAAATCATCCCAATAAAAAATTAACTATGTACGTGAACCAGTTCATTTTCATCTGCATGAACTGAACTTGGAACTCTTTCTTTTAAAGTGTGAACTGGCTCAACACTGCTTCTACAGATGGGCTCAGATTCAGATTTCACATTCACATTTGATTGTGTAAAGGTTTGGGTGTTAATTTGATTTAAAAAAGAAAAAGAAATAAGTTTTATTCAACCTTCCTATATTTGCTTAAAAAAAAGAAGAGCAAAAGCTAAGATGCCCCAATTGTTTAGAATAAAGGTTCTCTTTGAGTTTGATGAATAACATAATCATATGTTTGCTCAAGGCATAGCAAAGAGACAGCCAAATTTAATTATGGTGTGGTATGTTTTAGTTTGATTTTATTTTATTTTTCAATCTTAATAACTCTATCATTTGGACTTGTCATCGATAAAAAAACAAATGTTAAATGTATATATCCACCTTCTGTCATTTATCTTTCCATTCCCGCAACAAAATACATAGAAAATGGGGATTTTTCGGGCATTTAGAAATGGTGATTAATCGTGATTAATCAAAGCTACCCTGTGATAATCTGATTTAAAATGTTAATCGTTTGACAGCCCTAGTTCTTTGTTGTTAAGCATCTCAACCTGAAGGGGGAGACAGAAGGAGGGGAGGAGGCCCATGGTCAATGTTAGTTTGTGTGTTGCACCTAAGGCTTAAAAAGACAAACTCTGATTATAGACTTTACTGTATCAAGGTGGCACCGACTGGCCCCCCCTTAGCAGTGCCACTGCACTGTGGCACATTACTCTGTGCTGCGTTACATTGTAATCTGCGGGGGAAAACGTATGTCTGCAAGAGTGTGTTTGCGTGTGTGTGTCTGCTCGTCTCTGTTACTCTTCAAACACAAACTGATAACCACATGTATTCAGTTATTAATCGATGATGTCGGATCATGACTCCGGATTGCTCCGCTCACTTTAACCCTGATGTCTTGTCTTTGTGTCTCGTGTTGTGTGAAGGAGGGGAATGCATGCGCGGTGTGTTTAAACATGTCTCTCATAAACTCTAGAGCAGTCATTCCCAAAGTGTGGGCCGCGGCCCCCTGGTGGGCCGTGAAGCCACTGCAGGTGGGCCGTGAGAGGTCATCATAAAATAAATAGATAAAAAAGTTTCAGATTTGTAAGTAAGCAAAAAATTACCACAAAACATTTATGATTGATTTAAAAAAAAAAAAAAAAAAGTAATCATCACAGGTAATGAAACAAAGACATGAGATATAAATTCCACGTTCTTATTTTATCTGACCTATATAGCAGGTGTCATTGTTTTTGCTGACCGTCACATTAACACTTGAACGCATCATTAGCGGGGGAATCATAGGTGAGGGAGAACTTTGTTGTGAGCTGGGTCGAGCAAGATGGAGCAGAGGAAAGCTGCTAATGACGAAGGGGAATCAGAAAGTCCAACTGAATCATTTAAAACTAAAAAGAGGACTCGCAGAAAGGACTCAAGTGAGTACCTGTCGCTGGCCCAGAGGACAACCCCCAAGCCTGTGTGTGTGCTGTGCGCTGAGATGCTAGCTAACAAGACCCTGGGACCATGTAAAGTGCGCCGCCATTTAGAAACTAAACATGGACAATATTTATCCAAGCCTCGAGCATCTTTTAAAATTACGCTGAGAGAGCATCGGAGCCAGCTACGCGGCAACATCACCCCTCTCATTGGGTGAGTTACAGGTGACACAATGTCACTTCACGCGATATGTGATTCAATATCAAGTATATCGAGATAAACTGCTTGAGGTGTCAGACTAGAGGAATTCCAGTGTTAATGTCAGTTTATGGACATGTGATAGCGAGCGTTTTTTTTTGGGGGGGGGGGGCCTTAAATGCCATAAGTATATTTGGTTATGCCTCAAATGTGTTTTTCTTCTCCCTGATATTCTTGTTGTGCTCTGTTATACAAACAGCAAGAATATATTTTTAACAATCCACTATTTGCACTTAATGTTTTTTTACATTGGTTGCTTTGCAAATTGTTACGCTTAAATGTGGATGTTATTGGATTTGCACTGCATATGCCTACGTTCATATACAATTATTTTAGCTATAAAATTAATAATATGTTTGGTAATAGATGATTATAGTCCTGTGTGTGGATTTTATAGTTGTGATTAAAGGTGTGGGTGGGCCGCACAAATTTTTCAGTTTTCAAATTGGGCCGCAACATTCTTAAGTTTGGGAACGGCTGCTCTAGAGAATCAAATCAGCACAAAGTAAACGTCAGTCCTGTACGTGTCCCTATAACTTGTGATCAGTGATGGTGTTTATTGTTAAAGTGTAAAGGGAGTGAGGAGGAAGCAGACTCCGACAGAGATTCTGACACAGTACGACCGGTCCTGGAGCAGTGCTGGTTCTAATTATGCAGCGGCAGGACATCAATAAAACAATGAACATAACTGAAAACATGAATCGATTATGTTCTGTGTTCGTTGCATCTAAGAATCAAGAAATTGACTGATCCGTAGAGGAAAGTAGGAAGCACGCAAATAATATAAAATAAAAATATAGGTAGATGGATTCCCATCATAATTGTTGTCCAAATTAGGTTTCTTCCATTCTTTCCAAATTCATGACATTGGAAGGACCAGCCATGACTGCGCTCCTTCTCAGCATTAAAAGCAATTGACAATTTCTTCTTACCCTGAAAGTGCGCACAGACACACGCACACACACACACACACACACACATAACAAATTCCTTCCGTAAGATTTACATGCAGTTGTCGCTTATTATACATTGAACCCCATTCAGTTTCACTGAAAAAAACTGTAAATTCTTCATTATAAGGCTGTCATTTAACTGAATTTCTCTGCAAATTTTACTACAAAATTGTTTATAATGTAGTGTATTTTTCAGTATTCATGACAAGACTTTACAATAAAAACAACATCTAAATACTGCAATTACGTTTTCTGTAAAATGTACAAATTACGATTTTATGGCAAAAAATCCTGTTCTATGACTCCTATATATATATATATCCATCTCAAATATAAACTGTAAAAGTATTCTTCACCACCTGTTAGGATTATTGCTCTCTGAAAAAAAAATAAAGCTTCTATACGTCATTTACACTGCCTTGCCTCCTTTTAGATGTTTGACCAGAAATGTGAAAAATGTAACCCAGTGTACACAGATTAAGCATTTCAAAATTGTACAGCAAAGCTAGATATACCTTAAGTGTTACTGTACTAATGTCATTAACGGTCAAGTATCTGAGGAGAAATACTCCTATGTATCAGCAGTCCTGCTGCAATCATAGTCTATGGTCAGCAGCCAGCAAGATCATGATCCACCATCAAGATCGGATGCCACTATAGTCCACAGTCATTGTCCACTGCCGCCATTTAGGATCCATTGTCAGCTGCCACCTCGGTCGTGGTCCACCACCATTATCGGATGCCAACACGATAAAGGATCCGCCTTTATTACCACGATCAGCCAGCACGATACAGAATCCGCCATACTGGATCCACCATTACGATCGCTGATACACGATCCACAGAGCCTAATCCATGATGTGGCCACAGCTGCGGCCCTGGATCTGCGGACGATAGGGCAAAGGGACTCCGGGGAAGAAGTCAAGTCAGTAACATGTATTGATGGGATATGAATTACATTGATGTGATAACAGTTTGAGAAGAGGAAGGAGAAGCTGGAAAGAGAAGCTCTGAGTGTCATGTGTCCCCCGACCTTCTAGACCAGGGGTGCCCAATACGTCGATCGCGAAGGTAGTGCGGGTCGATCGCGTCACGCATGCACGATTGGTCACGAGTCAATCACGTGGACGCTCCGGCGCTCTCAGAGTTAATTTACCGTCGCGCCCATTGAGGTACAGTCGCGGCATTTTCGGACGGTTCACAAAAACTACGACACTGACTGAAAGGTGAAGGCATTCACTTGTTGTTATTTCATTAAATTTCAGTACAGGGCGGGGGGGCGTGGCGGCGGAGGCATTCATTTGCTGTTATTTCAGTTTATTTATGTACGGGGCGGGGTGGCGTGGCGGCGGTGGATACCAACATTATTTGGTCGGTAGATCTTGTGGAGCTGGTCATTTCAAGAGTAGCTCACAAGCCTATAAAGTGTGGGCACCCCTGTTCTAGACCTATAGCAGCATAACTAAGAGCAGGTCCAGGATAAGCCTGGACTGGCTCTAACTATAAGCTTTATCAAAAAGGAAGGTTTTAAGCCTACTCTTAAACGTACAGATGGTGTCTGCCTCCCGAATTGAAAGTGGGAGATGATTCCACAGGAGAGGTGCTTGGTAGCTGAAGGTTCTGGCTCCTACTCTACTTTTAGAGACTTTCGGGACAACAAGTAATCCTGAGTTCTGGGAGCGCAGTGCTCTAGTGGGGTTATATGGTACTATCAGCTCTTTAAGATATAGTGGTGCCATATTATTAAGGGCCTTGAAGGTGAGGAGAAGAATTTTAAATTCTATTCTAGATTTAACCGGAAGCCAGTGTAGTGAAGCTAATACTGGAGAAATGTGGTCTCTTTTATTGGTTCTTGTCAGGACACGTGCTGCGGCATTTTGGACAAGCTGCAGAGTCTTTAACGATTTACTGCTGGAGCCTGAGAATAAGGAATTACAATAATCCAGTCTGGATGTAACAAAAGCGTGGACTAGTTTTTCTGCATCCTTTTGCGAGAGGACATGTCTGATTTTTGCGATATTACGCAAGTGAAAAAAGGCGGTCCTAGAAATTAGTTTTAGGTGAGAATTAAAGGATAAATCAGGATCGAAGATCACTCCCAAGTTCCTGACTGTTTCATTGGAAGCAAGGGCAATGTCGTCTAGCGCAGCTATATTAGATATTGTATCTCTAAGGTGTTTAGGGCCAAGTATTAGAACCTCTGTTTTATCTGAGTTTAATAAGAGAAAATTGCGGGTCATCCAGGTTTTTATGTCGTTGAGACATGCTTGGAGTTTAGTTATTTGATTACTTTGTTCAGGTTTTATTGACAAATATAACTGGGTGTCATCCGCATAGCAGTAGAAATTTACCGAGTGTGTCCTGATAATGTTTCCGAGTGGAAGCATATATAATGAGAATAAAATTGGGCCGAGCACAGAGCCCTGTGGAACACCATGGTTAACTTTGGTGCGCACAGATGACTCATCATTAATTTGCACGAATTGGGAGCGATCAGAAAAATAGGATTTAAACCAGTTTAGGGCGGTTCCTTTAATACTAATTAACTGTTCCAGTCTCTGTAATAAAATGTTATGGTCAATTGTGTCGAATGCTGCACTAAGATCTAACAGAACGAGGACCGACACAAACCCCTGATCTGAAGCTATTAGAAGGTCATTAGTGACTTTAACCAAGGCTGTCTCTGTACTATGATTAGCTCTAAACCCCGACTGAAAGTCTTCATATATATTATTTTCCTGGAGAAACTCACCCAGCTGATTGGCTACAACTTTTTCTAGTATTTTAGACAGGAAGGGTAGATTAGATATCGGTCTGTAATTTGCTAAAACCTCTGGGTCTAAGGTGGGTTTTTTAAGAAGGGGTTTGATTACAGCTATTTTAAAAGACTGTGGTACAGATCCTGATGATAATGACAGATTTATTGTGTTCAGTAACAAACTATCAATTAGGGGCAGAATTTCTTTAAGTCATTTTGTAGGAATGGGATCTAAGATACAAGTTGTTGGTTTAGAACCTGAGATTAGTTTGGTCAGCTGATCAAGGGTGATCAGAGAGAAGTTGTCTAAATAATTGGTAGGATTCTCAGCCGTTTCTGAGATTTCTGTTCTTGGTAGGGTATTAGTGCCAATTGAGGGCAGGAGATGGTTGATTTTATTTCTAATAGTTATAATTTTATCATTAAAGGAGGTCATAAAGATATAGCTATTTAGGGATCGAGGAATACTGGGTTCGGTGGAGGTGTGACTCTGTCAGCCTGGCTACAGTGCTGAAGATAAACCTGGGGTTGTTTTTATTCTCTTCTATTAGTTTTGAGTAGTAGGCAGCTCTTGCTTTGTGGAGGGCCTTCTTATATGCTTTAACACTACTCTTCCAGTCTAGGAGATATTCAATATGGTTGCTGGAGCGCCACCTCCTTTCTAGTTTTCTTGATACTTGTTTTAACTCATGTGTCTTGGAATTATACCACGGAGCTAATTTACTATGTTTTACACATTTCTTTTTTAGAGGCGCTATTGAGTCTAATGTTAATCGTAATGAGTTTACAGAGCTATTGACGAGATGGTCAATCTCAGTGGAGCTCGGGTTTTTAATGAATTTGTTGGTTAAATCGACGGATAATACGGGTTTAAATGTAATTGGAATTATTTCCTTAAATTTAGCTACAGCACTATCAGGTAAACATCTAGAAAATGAGTTTATTATTAGTGGCATATATTCTGATAGTGAAAAATCGAAGGTTATTAAATTATGGTCGGATAGAATTGGATTGTGCGGAAGTACCGTTAGATGTTCAATTTTGATACCGTATGATAATATAAGGTCAAGTGTGTGGTTAAAACAATGAGTAGGTTGGTGTACACACTGACTGAAACCAATTGAGTCTAATATCGAAATAAATGCTACGCTAAGGCTATCTTTATTATTATCAACATGAATATTAAAGTCACCAACAATGATAATTTTATCGGTCTTTAGGACGAGGTTTGATAAAAACTCAGGGAATTCCGTTAAAAATTCAGTATAAGCCCCCTGAGCACGGTAAACTACAGCAAATATGATTGGCTGTTGGTGTTTCTTGGATTGGCGTGGAAGACTAAGAACAAGACATTCAAATGAGTTGTAGCTTGGTTTAGGATTAATTGATAGACTGGAGTTAAAAATAGCAGCAACTCCACCTCCTCGACCAAATTCTCTGGGAACGTGTGTATTTACATGACTGGGGGGGAGTAGATTCATTTAGACTGACATATTCATCAGGATGCAGCCACGTCTCAGTGAGGGACAATATATCTATTTTCTTATCTGAGACTAGTTCATTAACTAAAATAGCCTTAGATGATAATGATCTTATGTTTAAAAGACCACATTTAAAGGTCTTTGTTTCCTGAGTTGTTGCAGAGGTTGTGTTAATTTGTATTAGATTTTTTTTGTGGAATTCTCCCTCTGTCATTGTTTGATTTAACTAATTTAATGGGACGGTGGACAGACACAATCTCTATGGGTTTGTGGTTGTGTGACTGGTCCAGAGGGAGCGCAGGGAAGTGTTTAGCACTGCAGCTCTGCTTCCTGGTCCCAACTCTGGGTTGTCATTTAATAGACTGGATAATATTCCTAGATAAGAGAGATGCCCCATCCCAAGTGGGATGAACGCCGTCTCTCCTAACAAGACCAGGTTTCCTCCAAAACATTTGCCAATTATCTACAAAGCCCACACCGTTTACAGGACACCACCTCGACAGCCAGCGGTTAAAAGACAACATGCGGCTAAACATGTCATCACCTGTGGTGTTAGGGAGAAAAACAGATGACTGTATTAATAATTAAATACCTAAATTTACAACAAAAGACTTCACATCATCAACATTTTAAATTTAAGCTACTATTTTAAAGCCATTTATAATAGTAAAAAGGTAAAATGACAAGTCCCCTAATCTCCAAGTCACTGCAGCAGTGACTTTAGATAATATAAAGAATAAAGTGAAAGTGTTGGATCCAAAAATACACACCTCTGCAGAAACTCCAGGGTTGATGCCAGCTCTGATGGGTAATGGATGTTGAAACAATAGTAGCTCCCAAACATCATGCACAGGGCAGAAACGAAGGAGGGGATGTTGTCGTGTACAATGTTTCGATCCACACTCAGCATGAACCGTCTCGAAGAATAACAGGATCGTCCTAACAAACAAAACAAAAAGCACAATACAAAATTAAAACAAGACCTGTCTCCCTGAAACATCACAAAACTATTTGAGCATATATGCTTTGAAATTATCACTATCAGTTAAATTGCTTAACATGAAAATAGAAAACAGTGCATGTGCAGGTTGGGGGAAAATAAATAATTCAATAGGCAGAAAAGAGAGAGAAAGAAAAGGAAGAAAGAATAGATAAATACAAAATTTAAATAAAATAAAAATAGTAAACTTACCACACACAACAATGGTGGGAGTCAGGTGAACTTGGTCCATCTGTACTTCCTCTGCCAGGCATGTGTCCTCCACATGGCAGAGCATCGAGTCTTGCTTCTCATCAAAGTAGGAAAGCAGAAGCAGCGGCACCACTCAGCTCTCCCCTCATCACTTTAGACTTTGTAACAGCCTGTAAGAACTTTTTGTTCTTGTTCAAACAAACAGTATTCATGTAGTTCAGGAGCCGTTCCTCCTTCAGATCCAAATTCCGTGTCAAAGTTTCTTTGAGCCCAATTCCGGTGAGTGGACTGCTATGCCGAGTTCGTCGAACCAAAACGGCCACTCTTCCAGGAGGAATTGTATATTTTTCCCCTGGTTGACTTGTTCACGCTGTGTGTATAAAGTCAACTTCATTAGAAGTTTGACCTCCTCTGGATTAGCATCAGTTTGTTGAGACATGATCTTCAGTTTTTCTTTCTTCTCCTGCTGGCTCTCATGAGTCTCTCCACGGTGCAGGGATTTTAAATCCCAGTTAACGCAACCATAAGTGTCCTGGATTGTTGCTCTCTGTTCTGGAGGGACTTCGTCTGTGTCGGACTCATCAGTGCGCTGCTTTCGCTTTCTCACTTTTGGGCTTGTAGATCGCTTCACATTCTCGATCCTGTTTTGCAGTTGCTTTACAAGAGAGTGATACCCTGGCCCAATTACCTCTCCTCCGATTATGTCTTGAAGAGATTTGGGATATTTCGCCACCATCTTTTTAGCAACTTGAGTAGTGTTTCTTCTACTAACGCAAGAACTTTTTCGTGTCATCTCACATACCACAATCCGGATCATCTCCCTTCTCATTCGTGGACTTGGTCGTTTTTCTCTCTCCAATGACTGCATAAGTTCCTCTGGGAACTTATCCCACGGTATCATAAATGTATCCACCCAGTCTATATCGGGGATTTGGCAGCTGTTGGAAGAGGTTGAGGGTGAACTTCTGGGTGAAAGAGACTGTACGGATGCGGGAGGTCCTGGTGAGGCAGCAACAGATGAGCTGCTGGTTTCAGGAGTCTGGCCTGCAAAAAAACACACAAAAAAAGGAACACAATGTGAATGTTTCTATATTTCTGATTGATCTTTTATGCAGGCGACTTTGGGCACTGGTTGCATCCTGTATTGTACTGCAATACTGGACTTACATCTCAGCTTCCAAGCAGCAAGGACTTTTCGGGCTTGAATTGGCCTCAAGGCTGTCAGCAAATCGGCTTCCTCGATAAACTGAAAATCATCAGATGTCTCCACCCCAAGCGAATTTAAGGTCTCTTCCAGGATATCTTTCATCATCTCTGGAAGGTCAGGCAAGATCTCAGTGATGGCAGTGCGTAGAAAGGTTTGTTCCAAGTGAGTCATTTCTGGAATCAAGGAAGAATGACAATAGTTTTCAAGATTACAAATGAAAGAAGAGAAAGGTAATTAGCACATTTAGTCATGTAATACTGTACATATATACAGATAAGAAGAACCTCCACTTTAAGTATATAATGTGAGTGAGGATTTACTTTTTATTTTTGTACATACAGAAGGAAAAACTGCTGTCAATTTCATATTTTTCAAATAGTATTTTATAATTTTTACTAAATTTACATGTGCATTTTTAGTATGGCTTCTCCACCTCAGTGGCCAAGATCGTGTTTATTTCGACAAAACACTGTATTTCAGTGGAATGACTTGGTTCCCATTAACAATGTATGATGGTAACGGATAAAAATCGACCAAGTCGTTAATGTTCAGACATTGCAATCTTGTACTCTGTTTTGTCACGGAGTACAGATGGTATTCGGAATGATAGTCAGCTTTATGTACATCCATCACAAAATACACAGCTGCATCATTTTGAATTAAAATAATGAGAAGTTCTCCAAACTCCATGGACATATCATTTTTTGACACAAGGAAATTCCCTTTTTTATATGATGTACCTTTATACTGTATGTCTGTGGAAACACTAGTATTGTTTTATGAAAAGCCAAACTCCCTCACTGCATTTTTAATTGCATCACTGTAAAGGTTGGGGTAAAAAGTACAACTGTATTTGACTTGCAGAAGCTGACTGCATCCTGGCCCAGCTGAAAGATATGCCTGAAACATCTGATGTCTCTCGGATAAAGTTAGGCAGATGTTTTTCAAGTTTTTCAAGTGCCTGGCACATCTCTTAAAGTAGCTGTGTTTACTTTCAAAACGCATCGTCCATACTCTGATCAAGGGGCCAAATTTCAAAGTTAGTTCTGGATAGTGCCGCATGAAATGGTGTTTTGGTTTTAGTGGACTTTCTTGATTCCAAGTATTCTTGGATTACAATGTCAAGATATGCTACCTCTGACAACGAAATATTTTGCGCACAAATCATATCAACGATATCTTTAAGCTGGAGAGTTAACTGCCAGACATCATCTTCTGGATTTTGCACTTTGTCACCAATTAATACCTTAACAAATTCCAATTTTGAATGGCTTGACCAGAAAGCTTGCCAACCTCAGAGTTGACAGCACATGGCTTTGTGAGAGCATCAGATCCTTTATACTTGAACTGCTTGATGCGCCGGTTCAAAAGTGAATATGTAAGCCATTTTTTTTTCTTAATGAAATACTTCAAGTACGTCATGGCCTAAACAAGGTGGGAGACCAGGCTGGCAAACATGAAAAGATTTCAGAACATTGAAAACAGAGTTTACCTTTATGCCTTTGACGTGTTGACTGTCTTCAGCTTGTAGATCATCAACAGCAGAATTGTAGCTTTCAGGGGTGCGCTGTGGACCACATACATTTGGATCATCACCATGAAACATTCTCTGCGTAATTTCACAGTACCTGCAAAAGTACTGAGAACGACTAAAGTTTTCAGTGAACCCACCAATGCTGTGTGAACCCAAATTATCGCCAGAAATACAATACAGAGCCCCTTTGACCGTTTCACGACCTATTTTTATTCCATTTTCCTCCAAATCTTTTAAATCCACTAACATCTCTGCGAAAACTTTAGCATTTCCAAATTTTTTAGGTCATTCTCTCCACACGATGTGATCAGTATTGGACCGCACATGAGCAGGTAAATTTGCCACAGAAAGATAGACTGCAACAACTTTGTGTTTTTTCTTAGCAGAGCCGAGGGGATTGACCATTTCAAAAGCATCCTGGTACAGAATAAGCTTTAGACATCCTGGATTTTCAATGAAGTACTGGTTGGACTTAAAGATGTGACCATCACTTATGTCATCAAAATCATCTGAGTCTGTTTCACAAGACTGTTGTGGCACAGAATTCTTCATAATTCTGATTCTAATAAGCTATTTGCGGTTTGTTTGACGGGTATGTAGTAAGCAAACCTTTCTGTCATATTTTCCTCATTTCCTAATGTTAGTTTTTTAGGTTCTATGTATTTGAACATCTTTTTGTACGTCTGAGTTCTTGAATATGTTGTTCTCAGTGGTCCCTGATGACAGACAGAGAACAGATCTGAATCCTTCACACAATCACAGATTTTAGCACTAACATCATCTGTTAGACACATGTCATCTTTTAAAAGTGAATGTAGATTACTTAAAGTGTAATCCTGTCCCAACTCACGCACATTTTGCATCTCTTCGACAATCGTCTGTATTGTTGAAGCTGGAAGAATGAGCTGCCCTTGCAATTTTAGGTAGAATAGACATAGATTCCTAAGAAAGGTCTCATTGAAATTCTGTGGCAATTCAATGCTTTCATTTATTGTTGCATCATTTGAGCTCTGGGAAGCATCTTCACATGCAATGACAGAAGAAGACTGAGAAATGGTTTCCCTGTACATGTCACTTATGCTATCCACCGAACATGCTCTATGTTTCCTGGACATATGAGCAGTAAATGATGATTTCACATTGAACGTATTTTTACAACCAGTTACTGGACATGCCACGGGTCGCCCCTCCACTAAATGCTTCTTTAAGTGGGATATAAGTTCTGTCACTGTGTGACATTGGCGCTCACACAGCGGAATGGCACATTTGAAATCTGTAACAACGGCTTTAGAAGTAACAGAGAATGCCGGCTCATTGTGAACCCGATAGAAATGAGCTTTAAAAGCTGCCTAAGTACAAAATGTCCGCTTGCAGTCGGCGCCAAAACATTTGAAAATACAACATGGTGCGTTCCTATGAACTCTACAATGCAGCACATAACCCCTCAACGTCTCTAATACTTTGCTGCAAAACCGCCCGATTTTTTTAGCTTAGCTTTAGAAGTGTTTTCCCTCCTCCGGTGACGCTGTAAAACCACCCACACAACAGCATGAAACAACGAACTGAAAGAGTTCAACGCTAAGCATGAAACCCACCGAGTAATTAACTGTTGGGTCAGTCGTTATGACTTTAAAATATCCCCTCGGTCCCAAACAGAAGCTCGTAGTAAAGTGACAACACACGTATTTCAAGTTTGAAGAAGATGAACGTTAGCCCCCTCACGAGGTACCTGAGCCGTGGCATGATGAGCCCTGTCCAGAATCGGGGGCTCCTCCAAGCCATTGGGACCCCCAAGAACGTTGTGTAGAACCCCGGGGATGAACTGTGTAGGATTTCCCTTTTCCAAACCCTCCTGGCACTCCTATGGTACGTAGATTGCATCCTCCTCCTCTATTTTCCAGATCATCAGTCTTCTCCTGTAGTTTTTTGGCTCAAATTTGCATATCGCGTCTCCATCGCCTCCAAGCGGGTATCCAAGTCATTCAGCCCTTCTTCATGCTCACGTAGTTTGTCACTGCATTCATCTAGGGCAGTTTTTTGAACTTTTATTAGAACAAGTTCCTTGACAGTGAGTCTCACACAGCATGTCATACAATATTACAAGTGTAGACCAAATAAAAAGAAAACACAAATGGCAGCAGGGTTGTCCCAATGGGTTCACATAGTATTCACATAGTATAATATTCAATCCCGCTTGCCCAGTCAAATATCAATAGAATGTTAATTTTAACAGATACATTATAACAGGTGTCCATTTTGCTAAGTAAATGTCCATCCGGAGTCGTAGGCTTGCAGTTAAACTTTCCATGCAATTCACAGCCTGGAGCCTCTGGGTCCACTGGTCCACGGTAGGTGGGTGGGGCCTGAGCCAGTTTACTGTGATAATTTTGTGGGCAATTAACATCATAGCTCTGATCATATACAATTCGTTTTTCCCTAGCCCCCTTGAAGGTGTAGTTCCCAAAATCAGCTGTTGTGGGTCAATCGAACTGTCTAAGTTCAAGATCTCACGTATCTCCCTCTTCACCTCCTCCCAGAACTTCTGCAATTTAGGGCAATCCCAGAAAATGTGAGAAAAGTCCCCTATTAGACCACAACCTCTCCAGCAGAGAGGGGAATACTTCTTGTCATACTTAGCTATTACTATGGGTGTTTTAAAATATCTCATTCTTAGCTTCCAACTAAATTCTCTCCAGGATGGACTACTTAAACATTTGTGCCAGGACACCCAAGAGCTTTCCCATTCATCATCTGCAATAATGGTGTTAGCCTCCAATTCCCATTTACCTTTTATATCCAATGTGTCAATAGATGTATCCATATGAATTCTACTGTATAAACAGGATATTATATGTTTTGTTTGAATTCGATTCTCAGCTGTCTCCACCCAGTACTGTTCAAAATTGCCTGGTGTTTCCTTAATTTTGTCCCATTCCTTGTGTGTGGTCAAATAGTGCCGAAGTTGGAAATATCGGAATAGATCATTAGTTTCAATACCATACTTTGCTTGAAGTTGTGCGAAAGCCCTGAGAGTCGTTCCTTCAAATAATTTACTTATTGTGGTCAAACCCTTCTCCGCCCATCTACCAAAACCACTGTCTAATTTAGCAGGCAGAAAATCACAAAGAGCAGTTATTTTTGTTGCCCTAGATACAGATAACGGTAGGTTTAATACCTGTCTTATTCTCTTCCAAACCTTTAAAGTATACTTAACCCACTCATTTTGTATCCTGAGTTTACGCCATGCAATTGTCGTCAGATAGAGGAGGGCTGAGAGTGATGTGTTTACTGAACTTTGCTCTATATGTACCCATTTTGTATCCATATCCAATCTCATCCTGGAGACCAGTACTCTAAGTTGTGCTGCCCAGTAATAACTTCTGAAATGAGGCAAAGATAAGCCGCCCTTCTCTTTATGTAAGCAAAGAACTTTGAGTCTCACTCTAGGCCTCTTGTTCTGCCATATGAATCGGGAAACCAGCCTATCTAAGAGCTTAAAAGTAGATACCGGGACAGCAATAGGAAGAGAACAAAAGAGAAATAACAGCCTTGGCAGAACATTCATCCTAATGGTTTCTACCCTCCCAACCAAAGAAAGGGGAAGCATCTCCCACCTTTCCAAGTAATTTTTGATCTGGGAAATAAGTTTGTCATAGTTTGCGCTGTATAATTTAGAAGAAATAGGAGTCAAAATCACCCCCAAGTACCTAAAGCCCCCCTTCGACCATCTAAATCTCACAAGTCTGTCCAATTGTGTAGGCCAGCTTCCTGTAATCATCATTGCTTCCGATTTTCCCTCGTTAACCTTATGTCCTGAAACTTCCCCATAGTTCCTCAGACAATGCATAACCGCTGGTATAGATGACAATGGATTTCGTATAGGGATGCACCGATATGGAAATTCTTGGCCGATACCGATATTTAAAACAACAATCTAGCCGATAGCCGATACCGATATTTGTTTATTACTTGAATAATATGAAAAACAGAAAAAGTGACAAGTGTAACTTTAGATGCCATGGATGGACATAGACACCTATTCAGCCAAACATTTAACAGTATCACCAGGCCTACTCAAGACATCATCTCAACTGTAAACAGACGCTTGCAATGCAGCCTTACAGAACACTAGCATAAACCCTTAGGAAATGCCATATCAATTCAAGTCAAGATGCTGTGCTACTACTAGCCTGCTGTGCAACACAACACAATAGGAGGCTCTGATTACAACAAATAAAATAAAAATATTTTTCGATGAAAACTGCCTGCCATACAACTACCTACTCAATGACAAAAATGTTACTTTCTGTACTTAGAGTACATAGAGTAGACCAATACAAATATTATATTTGTTAAATTAAATAACAGCCCAATAAAAATGTTGTATGTAACCCGTTCAATGTCGGGTGTCGGGGGTAAATGACGTATTCTCCAAGCAAGCCTTTAGCCCCCCCCCCCCCCCCTCTCTCTCTCTTTTTATCTATATGACTGCTTGTGTGGCTGTAGTGGATGGGCAGAGGGGGACATTTCATTATGTGATTGGGAAAATTGGGAAAATTAAAACTCCAGGACAACAGAAGGGGAATACAAAGTATGGGATGCATATTTGATCATTTATATCATATAAAATATGTCATTTATGTAAGCTATTTTATTTAGTGACTTTATTGTTGAGGGTTGATGTGTAGTTCCTGTTGTAAGCGGGTTGTTTGCATAGACTGTATATTGGGACTCTTATTTTGAAAGGGGGTTTTAGCGGAAAGGGGTTCTTTGAACAGGAAGTTGTGAAATGTGACGGGAATAAACGGGTGATGTCCCGAGTTCATGATTCAGTCTGTTTCCTGGCGCGATACGCTCGCTCGCACGCCAAAACCATCGGTGAAGGGCGCTGGCGCAGCGCGGCGCATTGCAGCCCATGTGAACCGCACAAACGTTTAACAGGGGGTTGGGGGGGCGCCTGGCTTTCCTTGGCGCTGCGCGGCGCTTCAGCGCCCGGTGTAAACCCGGCGTCAGTGTACCATAATCTGGATGCCAGATTGGCAGGCTGCAGAAAACATACCAATGAATATCGGCAAATGTTATCGGTGAAAGTCAAGTTTATTACCGATACGCCGATAACAGTAAACGAGGCGAATATCGGCCGCTACCGATATACGGCCGATACATCGGTGCACCACTAATTTCGTATAAACAGAAGAATATCATCCGCAAACAACGATATCTTATGCATCATGCCCCCCTCATCTGCTATACCTTCAATTTGATCATTACCCCTTATTAACTCGGCCAGCGGTTCGATACTCAGTGCGAACAAAATAGGAGATACTGGATTTCCTTGCCGAACCCCCTTCTTAAGTTTGAAGAATTGAGAGCAGTGTCCGTTAACCCTAACTCTTGATATTGGGTCTTTATTTAGAGTGTTAATCCATCTAATAAATGTCAAATTAAATCCCATTCGTTCCATAGTGTAATTTAAATACGACCAGTCCACCCTATCAAACGCCTTCTCAGCGTCAAGACTGAGAAGCATTGAAGGACGGGCAGAGTTTCTTGCTACTGATTGTAAATTTAGAACTCTTCTAATATTATTTGCACCTTGACGGCCCGGTATAAACCCAGTCTGATCAGGATTGATTAAATTCCTTAGGTATTTCTGCATTCTATTCGCCAGTATAGAACTTAGAATCTTTACATCACTCCCAAGCAGACTAATTGGCCTATAGGCGCAACACTCCAGTGGATCCTTCCCCTCTTTGTGTATGACTGTTATTACTGCTTCTGACCAGCTCTTGGGTGGGTCATTTTCATGTAGTGCATAGTTAAAGACCCCACAAAGCTTAGGCACAAGCTCCTTCATAAAGGTCTTGTAGAATTCACCAGGCAGACCATCTGTGCCCGGAGATTTGTTATTTTTCAGAGACCTGATGATTCCTTCTATTTCGCTTTCTAAAATTGGGGCTGTCAACTCCTCCGCCTCTGATTCCGATAGCTTTACTAAATTAAGATCTTTAAATATTCCCTCCATTTTCACCGTGCTTGGTGCTTCCTCTGGTGTATCGTAAAGATTCTTGTAAAAAGTTTGAAACGCCTCTGCCACTTCTACTGGATGTGAAACCTCAGCTAAGGATGTTGGATGCCTTATTTTAGGAACAATACGGTTTGACTGCTCTTTTCTCAACTGAAAGGCAAGTAGCCGGCTTGCTCGATTCCCCATCTCATAATATCTCTGGTTTGTATATCTGAGTGCTCCCTCAGCTTTGCGTGTAAGTAATTCATCCAGAGCAGTTCTACACTCCTGTAGTTGTTTCAATATATTTTTGTCCCCAGTTACTCTATGCTCATGTCCTAATCTTTTTATATCACTTTCCAATTGTTTCTCCTTTTCAAGTCTCTGTTTATTTAATTTAACGGCTATTTCAATCAATTTCCCTCTCAGCACAGCCTTAGCCCCATCCCAAAGGGTGGAGGGGGATACTGCTCCATTATCATTTATTGCAAAGTATTCTTCTATAGTTTGTTTTAATTGTTCTTGGGTTATCGGGTCTGATAGCAAAGAGATATTTAATCTCCAGTATTTAAAATGCCTTTCGAAACCCAAGTTCAATTTCAGTCTTACTGGGCCATGATCAGATAGAGTAATAGGTTCTATAACACACTCCTTCATTTTATGAAGGCTCTGCTTTGAAATGCAAATCAGATCAATTCTGGAGTATGACCCATGAACCGTAGACAGAAATGTAAAATATTTTGTCGTTGGATTCTTGGCTCTCCAGCCATCTACAAGCCCCAACTCTTCCAACAAATGTTTTGCAGCTTTAGATTTCCTGCTAGGGGGTCCATGGTCTGTGGGTAATCTGTCTAATTTCGCATTTAAGACACAATTAAAGTCTCCTCCTAAAATTATGGTACCTTTAGCTTCCCTTGCCAATATGGATGCAATGTCCTTAAAAAACGAAGGATCATCTTCATTCGGAGCATAAACATTCATGATGGTCAGGTCTATTCCACCTATTTTTCCTATGATTGCTATATACCTGCCCTGAATATCCTTTACTTCCCTACGTACTGCAAGTCCGCTGGATCGACTAATCAAAATTGCCACTCCTCTCTTTCTGCTATTTGGACAAGATGCATAGATGCATAGAACACCTGCTCCACCCAATCTCTTCTCAATTTCTTGTGTTCAGCCTCATTTAGGTGAGTTTCCTGTAGTAACCCTATTGAACAATTGAATTTTTTCAACTGAGCTAGAATCTTTTTCCTCTTTATGGGATGATTGATACCTTTAACATTGTAACTGACAACCCCTAAATCAGACATAAATAATCTTCTTTCTCATTCGTGTTTAAAATAAAAAGCTTTACTTCAAAAATTACCTCATGTACTTGTGTGGACTTAACAGACATGTCAAGGATATATGAACTAAGAACAAACACATTTAAATGAACCAAATAAACACCTTTGACTTCCAAAAACCCAGCTGGCTGAAGAAATGTGTCCACCAGCCCCTGTTGTATTATAGGCAGAGTTGTGACCTCTAACTCTCTCTGGGGAATATGCACAAAGTGCCAACCAAACCACAGACCAAAGAAAATAACCAATTCCCTGGTGAGGTTTTTGTCCCATCTTGGGTATTATCATAAAAAAGAAAATGGGAGCCCTTCACTCCCTCTTACCTTTAATATCACTCACATATACTCATCACTTATATTCAGTGTGGCTAGCTGTTTCAAGTGTCATATGAGGGGATAGATATAATGTCTTATTCGACCGTTAAACTTAGCACCGACTTTCAAAAGTCTGTTAGCATTACCTGAGCACAAATGTCATTTTCTCAATCCTGCAGAAAAGACCGTAAATCAGTGTCTCTCAGAGATGCGGTTCCTCTTCCTCTCCTCCCGTCATCCTGCCTTTGCCATGTCACCCTCGAAAGCTCCCGTTCCATCTTCTCTCTCTCACTGACCTGCACCACGATGCCCAACTCCTCAAGAGTCGGCAGAGCCTCGACCAGCGTTGGAAAAGTTTGCACTCCCGTCTCCAAGGTGACTCTCAGCTGCGCAGGGAAGCGACATCTGGCCCGAATCCCCTTCTCCTTCAGCTGCTTTATAACTCCACGTACCCGCGCTCTTTTCCTCTGTACCTCCGGAGAGTAATCTTGGTCGAAGTATATGAGTTTTCCCTGAAACTGGACTTGTTTCTGCGTCCAGGCTTGTCGTAGCACCGCTTCTTTCACTGTGTAGTCCAGAAATCTCACAATGATGGAGCGCGGAGGTGCGGTGTTGTCTGGTTTTAGCCCCAAAGATCTGTGCGCCCTCTCAATGTGTACATTAATTTCAGGCGGCAGCTGCAGCGTGGCTTTAATAAGGTGTTTAACAAATCCAGCCATATCTCCTTTCTCACTTTCTTCAGGGACTTGATAGATTCTCAGATTGTTGCGGCGCATTCGGTTCTGCAGGTCATCACATAGGTCCGTGAGGGCCGGCTCGCGTCTCACCAGGTGCCGGAGCACCCGCTCATGTCGTTGACCCGTGTCTTCAGCTGCGCCGACTCTGGTCTCCGTCTCTTCAACCCTCTGTTCGAGTTTCTCCATCCGTTGTTTTAAATCCGTTACCGACGTTTCCAGTCTAGACAGCGAGGCTTTGGTGTCGGTAAACGACTCCTGATTTTCTTTCCTTAGTTCTTTCAGTTCTCGAAGTATCTCCGCCATGTTCATTGCTCCTTCTTCTCCGCTAGCTTCGCCTGGGGCAACGTTAAACAGCGGCCCTTTTTTCCCTTTTGCCTCTTCTTGGGATTTTTGCTGCTTCCCTGCGTTTCTTGTATCTCTGGACGTGCTCATGTCTTCCCCTAGGACTAAACTTGTCCCATTTATCGTCAGAATATTATTATAATCTCGCAAACAGCCAAGCCACACCGGGAGCTAACACTCCTTGCGACTTACTCAGAACATGGCGTCACCGGAGGTCCTCCATGTAGGGCAGTTTTTATCAGAGAGATGGCCCGCTTGATCTCTTCACGGAGACCGCTATTCTCTTCTTGAATAACTTCCTTGACAATCTCCCGGAATGCCTGTAGCATGCTAGCGTCCACAGTGTTCTTGCTATAGTAGCCTTAGCCTCTGAGTCGTTAGTCAGCACGGTTTTAGAAGACTTGGGAGGCATTTTTTGTTTCCCGAAGATTCTACCAAATACTTTGTTGACTCTCAAAATACTACAATGAAATAATTATTTAACCAGGCTATTAACGAATTATAACTTATTTATGTGTCAAAGTTGGGACCTCGTGGTTTACATGTCTAGTCCATCACGCCCTCTGTGTTAAGTTTGACTCCCTGTTCAACGTTGCCCAAAAAAACATAAAAAGTTACATAAAAGTTCACGTATATCTTAAATGAACATAGTGCCTCAAAATTCTCATCAAACTTTTCCGTAGGTCTTCTTGACCATAACGCGAGTCATGAGTCATCTGATCCTAATATTTTACTTAATGGGTTCAATAATACCTGTCAAACCACACTGGATATCATAGCCCCCATTAAAACAAGAATGAAATCCCCTATTAACACCTCTCCATGGGTTGATGACAGGCTACGAGAACTTAAAAGGCTGTGCAGAAAAAACGGAAGTGGAAAAAGATCAAACTGCATGTCCACTACCTAAATATGAAAGAACTCTTAACTTCCTATAATGACAAAATAAAAATTGCAAGAGCCAACTATTTCTCGAAAATAATCACTAGTAATTACCATAATAACAAGAAAAGTTTTTATCCTTAAGTGCTTGCTCATTGTGGGAACTGTTGGGTTTCTCTATAAACTTAAGGTCTTGACCTTATTATGTTATGATTTGGCTCTTAAATTCATTTTTGCCATGAACTTTTGTGTGAACCACTTTGTAACCTCGTTTAGATAAGTGCTACACAAATAAAGTTATCATTACTATTATTACTATTATTATTATGACCCTACTGATATATTGTTAAATATAGGCCTACTCAATTCTAAACAGACACATCACCTGTTTTTTTAAACCCCTCATATTAACATAATTTAGCTGTATTTGTACATATTATTATCTGTAAAGTATAACATATAAATTTGTAAAATGTAATAGTTTTATTCTGTATAAAAAATTTTTTTTAACACTGTCATGTTGTAATTTGAACTGTATTGTATTGCTTTTTGTATTACAGTTTTTCTTTGTTTAAACTACAGTAATCTATAGAAATATGATTATTTTAGCATATTTTTACCTTAAAATTAACAGTTATGTTACGTTCAGTATTTTACTAAATATTACTGTAAATTAAACCCTGCTTCATTGTATTTCCATTTACAACATTTTTATGTCATGATTTTACAGCACTTCACTGTTAATTTCACGGACTTTTCTTACAGTGTATGATTATATTATCAGATAGATAGATACATAGATTGATTAGTGGATCTACTGACACCTGCAGCATAATTAATGAACTGATATTTATGCACACTGTGGTAGTATCGACATGAGCTTTACATTTGGGACAATTTGGTGACATTCCTGTTTTATACCTACTAGTAAAATATGGTGAAATATAAATACTATGCAGAATATTGTATTGTAAATTTGGTACACATTGAGATATTGGAAAGCAACAGCAGGATCTTATCCTTGCAGTGTCTGCTTCAATTTACAATGTTATAAAACAGATATGAAGCAAATCCTCATATTTAAGAGGCTAGGATTACAGAGTATTTGGTGAAAGAATACTATATTTTAATGTCTTCTTTTTTGGGTGATTGACTAAGTAATTACTGCGAAAAACCTTTCAATTACTTAAAACCGGGAGGCATTAAACTATTATTAATACGGTGATACGCCCTGCAAAAGTATTAGGACACCTCTATGCAAGGAAAATCTTGATGCATGGTAAATCTGCCTCTCCTTGGTGAGGTGTGTGGCAGTTAGAGGGAAGAAGGAATTGACTGTTTAATCAAATTATTATGTGCCAGAAAAGAAGCATGCAGACAGACAGACAGACAGAGACATGACAAGCACATAGACTGACACAGACAGACAAAAGCCCACTTGTTTCTTCCTTACCCTCCCATCTCTCAAAGACAAAAGAGATGATCTTTAGTTTTACTCTTGTTTCCACTGCTCTGCTGTTTAATTGTTCAGTCTCAGAGATGAGACACAAGACGCCATGCTTTGTTGTTTGTCTGCATTTAACATCGGTCTGCCTCTACCACTTTCTCCCCCCACACACTATCTCTTCCTCTACTCAATTGTTTCCCCCGTCTGTCCTTTTCCCATCTATGATCTTTGCTCCTGTCGGCTCTCTGAGCTCTTTATCTCTCTCTTTGTCACTAACTCTCTCCCTCTTTTCCATTCTTAGTTTGTTTTCTTATTCATTTATTTCCCCTCTACTTTTCCCTTTTTTATTTTTTTCCATCGATACTTCATTATCACAATGATGCCAAAATTCTACTTAGGTACTGTAGATGTCGTAGGTATGTGGTGGATATGCAAGTCCTCTGGAATGACACGGTCAGCAGCATTATAATAATCTGTTAACAGAGCATTTCAAACAAAAGATGGAAAAACCTCTGACTTCTTTAAGCACCTCAGAAGCAGGCAGTCAGATAAGTACACTTAAAAAAAAATATTTGGGGATTTACTTAAAAAAGTTATGTCAAGTGGTTCCATGCAACTGTGTTAAGTAACTGCTAAGGTTCTTTATTTTTGAATATGGACTACATTTTTATGGATTATTCCTACATTAAACCTACTTAATACTGTTACGTTCAAATAATTAAAGTTATACAGAAGTGAATTGAGTATATTCAATTTAACTAGTTTAGTTAATTTGTAATAGATTATTCTTACATTGAACCTACTTAACACTGTGATGTTCAACTAATTTAAGTTAAGTAGATAAGAAGAACAGTCAAGTTAAGTTACTTTTAAGTAAGACAGTTGCGTGGAACCACACTTGACATAACATTCTTAAAGGGGACATATTATGAAAATTCCACTTTTTTAGTGCTTCTACACGTTAATTTGGGTATCTGGCATGTCTACCAACCCAAAAACGCTGGGAAAAAACCACTCGCGCGTTTTGTTATGGTTCCTCTACGTCAGAAACGTCATGCTTGAGTGACTGCGAATGAGCTTCCTATGTACTCTCTCGTCACAATACACTGGGAGTCTCCCTACATGGCCTTGGCCCACCCCCCACCCCCCACCTCATCCCCCCCGCCCCCCCACACTCGTTACAGATAAAACATTTGCCAGAGCACTTCATTTCGTTATTGCAAAGCTCGGATACACTTGGAATAGCTAGCCAGCAGCATGAAGCAAATTAAGTACTCAAGATGCGCTGTGGTCGGCTTGCATTTACATAAACACTTTTCGCAAACAGTAACTTACATAAACACACTGTATTTGTTACATACTCGTACATGCACACACTATTTACGTACTCGAGTCACTAGCATTGCGATGCTCTCGACACCGACAACAAGACCGTATTACCTTAGCCAATGTACAAACAAAAAAATAAATGTAGAAGAGACAAAGTTTACTTACCATTCAGAAACGTCCTGTTGAACCCTAAATTCTCGAACTTGTTCGGGAGCCTCTTCTTGTTCAGGGTCTGACTCTGGTTCAAAACGATATGGTTGCAAGATTGTATCTTCGTCTACAGTAGCCATATTTATTTGAAGATAATAGGTAGCCCAAAACCTTAGGTGAGCGCATCTCGTGGAGGAGGGAGGAGGGGGAGCTGGCTCATTAGCATTTAAAGGAACAGGCACTCAAAACAGGTCACTCTGTGGAGGGCTGTTTTAGACAGGGTAAAAAGGGTGCTGTTTTAAATTATCCTTGTGGTATTTTGACCAAAGTATGTTACAGACATTTCATTAAGACCCCAAAGAACCATATCAACTTGTGGTAAAATGGGCATACGATGTCCCCTTTAAGTAAATTGACACTTAACACAACAAAGTAGATATAAAGTAACTGAATTTGTCCTACTGAAATGCCTGGCTCTGTTAAATAGAAAAATAATGTTAAAAAAGGAATCTCACACACAGTGTCTTTCACAACAAAACTGCATTTATTTTGCATTAAACGGCAGTTTGTAAACAGCTAACTGTAATTGCATAAATTGCAAGCAACTTGACAGAACATAATAAAACAGCAGCAGCTTAATACATAAAACCTCAATTCTCTCATAGCCTTCTCATTTTCCTCTCTCAAAAACTGTCCTTTAAGTGCAGACATGTAAAACAGTAAGGGTTAACAAAATGTATCTTCACTGTATTGATGCTCACAGGCAAATTTTTTACTTGTCTCAGAACATTTCTCAAAAACAGACAAAATATTCTTGATAGACTTTCAAATGAACAGCTGAAGTGCATATATTACCAAAACATATTTCTCAGGAAATCACATAGCCTGTTCTTCCTCCACTTTAGACATTGCTCAGGAACTATGCTAATTATTGATTAACAGGCAAATACAGCAAAACCTGACAAACAAAATATCTTGCACAGGAGAAAGACATTCATGGGACAACAATCTGTCAAACGACTTAAATTTATTGGACATTAGATGTCATGGGTTGAACAGGTAAATCTATTCATTCTTTCTTTACTCCCACCATTATTTTTGCTGCATAGTTAATTAACAGTGTTATGGGGAACAGATTTAGCCAAGTAATCTCGATCGAATGACTGCAGAACCCACAGCTTTCAGTCTGCTCTGAGCCAGCTATGTTAGAAATGTACAAAAATGTATGCACTACATGCATAGCCTCTATGTTCACCTCAGTCTCACACAGATCTTCCCTAAATTCGTGGCATCCACTACATTTGGTGTCCCCATTTCTATATACATGCAACAATCACAATATACAATACTTGCCTTAAAACCACAGTTGTCTCTGAAGTCCAATTGTTTTTGTTCTGAAATATTACATAATTCTTAATACAGAGGGATTTTTGTCTTGCCTGACCCTGTATTTCTATCAAACATTTTGGGGGAGAGCCCCGTGGCATGGTCAACTGCCACAGATAGAAACACAGAATTACAACCCGGCGCCACTTTTGTTTAGATAAAAATACAGGGACAAGCTAGGGAAATACCCTCGGTATTGAAAAATTATGAAATATTTGAGAACACAAACAGCCCAACTTCAGAGACAACTACTGTAGCTTTAAGGAAAGTACTGCATATCTATTGCATGTATGACGAAAGGGAGCTTCCAAATATGGTGGCTGCCATGAATTTAGAGGGGATCCGTGCGCACAACTCCCAACATTCGATAAATCAAAGCGCTCTCTCAAAAGTAAAAAAATTGTCCTTAATAATCCATCCACATTTAAGCGTAAAAATTTGAAGAGCAACAAATGTAAAATATTAAGTGCAAATAGTGGGTTGTTAAACATACATGTATATTCTTGCTGTTTGTATAACAGTGCACTTACACATTACATTTCACAACAATAATATCAGGAAGAAGAAAAACACATTGGCAGCTTAACCAAATATACTTGACGCGTTTAAGGCCCCTGAAGAAAAAATGCTTGCTCTCACATGTCCATAAACTGGCTTGGGGTTGCCTCTGAGCCAGCACTCGTAAATCCAAGCGACAGGTATTCACTTGAGTGCACTCTGCGAGTCCTCTTTTTTGTTTTGAATGATTCAGTTCGATTTTCTGATTCCCCTTCGTCATAAACAGCTTGCCTCTTTCGCCCTGACAGCCACTGCTCCATCTTGCTCGACCCAGCACATCTCAAAGTTTTCCCTCACCTATGATTCACTGCTAATGATGTGTGATGCGTTCAGGTGTTAATGTGATGGTCAGCAAATACAATGACACCTGCTTTCAGATAAAAGAATAACGTGTAATTTAAATCTCATGGCTTTTTTTCATTACCTGTGATGAATACTTTTTTTTTTTTTAATCAATCAAATATTTTGTGGTAATTTAATCTGAAACTTTTTTATTCATGCATTTTTTGTTTGCCTCTCATGGCCCACCAGGGGGCCGCGGCCCACACTTTGAGAATGACTGCCCTACAACATCCCGATGGAAAGACTGGCATGCTAGACTCTCTGTGAATCGTGTGAAAGTGTCCTTTTTCTCCTATCAAGACAGTCAAAAGCAGATTTATTGATGCAAGATTTGGCACATGCACTAGTAATATAATTTTATTAACAAAATGTCCCCAATTGTCCAAATGAGAAAGAAACTGCATTAAGACGTCTCCAACTGAGTTTTCCAGTTTTCACAAACTGTGGTGACAGGAGCGCAGAGCTAATGGGGTGATTTTATCCTTACTACAAAACTGTGATATCATTTTAAATGTTGTCTCTAGTGTAAAATCAGACTAAAACACTCCACAAAACAACTAATCACAAACCTTGTTTATGACAGCCATGATCTCCACGATCTTGCGTCCTGCTGCTCCTCCCTTCTTACGGCACCCTCTGGACAGCTTGGTGGAGTGGTGGTCAAGTTCTGACATAAACTTGGACATCAGTGGGATGGTGGTAATACATGTGAATTATATGAGTTATGGGGTGGGGCTTGTATGCGTGTCGCCTCGTCTGCGTTTCAGGGAATTGATGCTCATTTCAGAGATTATATTACTCAGGCTAGTGCGATAATTTGCCATTTTGTACTTTAAACTGATCTTTCAACCATAGAATCCAGTGACAGAACAGATTTTTGCGATGACACAGCGTCATTAGAGATCTTGAGTTTCTACGTCCGTAGAAACTGTGGAGGCTCTCACTCAGACTTTTGCATTCACACATGCACCTCCTCCGAAAAAAATGCAGAGGATCTGCGGCGATCTGCCTCTCATCCAATGTCAGCTGGGATTGGCTCAAGCAAATGGATGGATGGAATTGTTGGATTTCACCTCTATTGGTACCGGCTATGAGATTCCTGGTATCCTTACTGCAGAATAATGTCTATTACCAGCCTGCTAAGTTAACAAAGGTCAATGTTTCTGCATGGCTGTTTGAGTTGCCTTTGGCTGATAGAAGTCAGCAGGGTGAGATGGTGTATGTACATATGTGTGCATAAGCAGTCTCTATTAATGATGGCTTTTTTAATTGGTGCCCTTGCGTCTTGTTTGCTTACTATTAAATCCAGGGAACTAACTGCGTACGTGTGTGTTGTTGTTTTTTAAGCGCTAAGGAAGTACTCCAATACCAGCAAACATATTAACATATTAAAGGATAATATTTGTTGTCTTCTATATTATTATTGTCTACAAATCTCTCATTACTCTCTGTGACACTCAGCCGCAAGCTGACTGGGTTCATCTTTTTTTTCTTCCAAAAGCTCAGTAACTTTTAACAGCTGGGCTCTGCAGCTCTTAGGAGATGTTTCTCAAGCTGGAGGAAACAGTACATTGGGAGCTATATTCAGCTGCAGATTGTTACGACAAACGGAAGTTTATTAAGGAAAAGGTCAATAATCAACATGGAATGTGATAGTGTGGAATCAGTGTGGTTATATGGTTGAAATGATCACTGTGTGGTGCATGTTGTCAGTGGCAATGGCACACTGGCGTCTTGGTAGACGGCACTGGCCAGGTGCCTCCAGTTCACCTAATGGTAATGCAGCTCCAGCTAATCAAGGACCAGGGGCCTCATTTATAACTGCTGCGTACACACAAAACGGGGCCTGAAAGATACGTAAACATTTGGATTTATTAAAACCAACCTCAAGGGAGAATGTGCACACTTTACGCTAACTCAGACCCATGCGTGCGAACATTTTGGAGACGGGAAAATTACGATGCAGGTGTGAGGTGGTGAATTGAAGCCAGATTATTGATCCACTTCATCTTTAACATTAAAACCAGAGTTATATGTGCTTGCGTGACAAAACAGTTCCATAAGAACCTTCAATTAAAAAAGATATTAAATGTTGTGCCATAATGCATCAAACGTGATACCATAAAATGGTGTGCCTTTCGGCATTCAATAAATTTGGTTATTAAAATAAAATATGAAATATTAATATTTTATTATTAATATTAAATAATAACTTTAATTGATTAAAGTTACCTCGGGGCACCATAAACCTCGGGAAAAGATAGCCAATTTATTGAAAGTACTAACTACAAATTTGGAACTCTGATTAACAATTAAATGAATAACTATAACCAAAATTACCATATAGATAGTTAGCTAAGTTGAAGGATATGGAGTTCTTGACAGTGTAGAGCAGGGGTGCCCACACTTTATAGGCTTGTGAGCTACTCTTGAAATGACCAGCTCCACAAGATCTACCGACCAAATAATGCTGGTAACCACCGCCGCCACGCCCCCCCGCCCCGTACATAAATAAACTGAAATAACAGCAAATGAATGCCTCCGCCGCCACACCCCCCCGCCCTGTACTGAAATTTACTGAAATAACAACAAGTGAATGCCTTCACCTTTCAGTCAGTGTCGTAGTTTTTGTGAACCGTCCGAAAATGCCGCGACTGTACCTCAGTGGGCGCGACGGTAAATTAACTCTGAGAGCGCCGGAGCGTCCACGTGATTGACTCATGACCAATCGTGCATGCGTGACGCGATCGACCCGCACTACCTTCGCGATCGACCGGTCTAGATTGGATGCAACGAAAGACTGGGAAGAGCATAACAGACTAACATTACTTTCTCAATAACTTGTACCCAAAATATCACAACACCACAAATCAAACTTATAAACATCACACAGAATCGAATAAACAGTCTTGCTTAGCCTAGTATAATTATTAAGCCCAGTTATGTTACCCATCCATGGAAAGGGGAAAAAGAGTTGCTGTGCATTTCGCAGTTCTGTGAAGTCGTCGGCTGGTTTCTGTTCCTGCCTTGGTTATTCTGTTGAGTTCAGTTGCTGTTTGAGGTTCTCCAGTAGGACATCGAGTCGCTGCTTGAAGGGTTGGTAGAGCTTGGAGTGTGAGGAGGTTTCCTTGGTGAGATGAGCTGGAAGCTGCACCTTCGTGCTCCTCTCGAAGAGTTGGATGGGAAGAGAAGATGTGAGCTGGAGAAGAGGCTCGACAGCCTTCCCTCCTGTAGAAGGATTTTAGGAAGACACAGAAGAGAGAGAAGAGGGGGAAAACAGGCCTTATATTGGCCCGGTGACCTCACAGGTCATGGGGTCCAGAGTGACCAATGGGAGTTGAAACCTGTTTCCCTGGGGGTTTTTTACACCTCTGTGACGTTGCAAGCCCCCTGGGAGATTGAGTTCCTTGAGGGACATGCGGCTTCAGGATTTTGGCTGCACATATAGGCAGAGCTTTGGTTTCCCAAAAAACATTTCCCAACATAAACAACTTACAGCAAATTACGTTCAAATACCAATTAAACAGCGCAGTTGAACACTGTATCATCAAGTACAAGTGTGTGTAAAATCGTTGCAGTGAATGTGATTGTGCCATCAGGCGCACAGAGTGCTTTACCTTTTATAGGCATTTTGTTTGTGTGGTATTATGTACAAATTACCTTTTAGTATGGCTGCTTTCAAATCAGAATTTTCCAAAGCAAAATTCCATCAAAGGTAGATTAGACTAGGTTTGTAGTTACTAGCCTGCATTGCTATTATCCTGTATTGCTCGGTGTAAAGTGATCCTTTTAAGTTCCCTGAGAAAGTCAGTGGATGGGAGCATTTTAAACAAAATAGTAGTTTTTGGCCATCAGTGCTGTCATTAAAGATAACCTTTTACTTGCCAATTTAATGTTTTAATACACAGAGGTCACCAACCCGTCGATCCACAGGTCGCTATTGCGCCGCAGACCAGCTGTGTGTGGCGGTTGTCTGTTGTCTGCTACTGGCAACAGAGCTGCTGGCATATCTACTGCATTTCCTTGAATGCAAGTGCATTGAATATTGTGCATTGAATAGATAAAGTTGCATAACTTCCTTTCTTTGTGTATATTTATGCTCGTACATTGAGTTGATAGATCTCGGTTAACATTTGGAATTACAAAGTGCCTTAAAGGCACTTTGTTAAAGTGGGCTTAAAGGCTGGTTACCACTGCTTTACACAGACCCCCATGTAAGTCAAACGTAACTTTATGTAAACAATAACACTTTTAAGGACAGACTTCCTGGTTCAGCTTTGAACTGCTTTACTTTTGATACATGTGCACACACTGTTTTCTTTTAATAAAAGGATACATTATTAGACTTAACAATAATGTTAATCAGGTAGTGTAAGAAGGTGGAAGGTGTGATCTAATTAGCATATGAATTGCAGCAAAATCGCTTGTGAGAACTTATCTCATTTCACCATTGGATAAACCACAGACCTTTGAAACGAAAAGTCACTTGTGATTGGCTGGTAGATCTGTTGCTATTGGTCACCCTGGGTCATTATAATACACACGTGGGAAATCCCCTCCCACACGATATTACTACTACTAATAATGAATATATAGTTATTATTACTAATAATTTATTTATTAATATGAATTATTAGTAAGCCTTTACCAAAAGCACTGCAGTTGCTGAAGACTATACATTTATTCATGTGATGCTTGATGTTATATTGTAGAGGGAAAAAAACATATAAAAGGTATATGTTGAGTCAAAGCTTTATTTACATACAGTACAAATATTGTAAAAACACAACTGGCCTAGCCAGTGAAAAACTAATCAGGTGAAGCCTGATAAAAGGGTTTTTTAGTAGTTTGTCCTGACTCTTGTTGAGGGTTAAGGGCAGAGGATGTCACACCATGTTAAAGCCCTATGAGACAAATTGTGATTTGTGAATATGGGCTATACAAATCAAATTTGATTGATTGAAGCTTGAAATGTCTCTTTGCTCTGGGTCATAACTTCTTGGTGGGACTAACCCTAACCCTAACCGAATCTGCTCCAGTGTGTAGACGTCTGTGGTGTGTAGCTGTGAGATTCAGTGTAGCTTCTGGTCTTCTTTAAAGTGTGGCACACAGGTCGGTGAGCTCCTGGCTGTGGAAGGATGGATCCATGTCATCTGTCCCGCTTCAATCAGCTGTAAACACAATCGGTACAATCGGCACAGTTCAATGACAATCAGCACAGTTCAATGACAATATACACCTATACATGTAACCGAAAAATGATCTAATGAATCTAATCTTACCCTCTTTCTTCTCTGTCAACTCCTGAACTTCTCAATGCTGCTGCAAGGTCCGGTTGGATGTACCGGAAGTTCCTTCATACTGGCTCATAGTACGTCTTACAGGCAGCTGGAAAACAAAATGCGTAACATGAGTATATTATTAATAAACAGAAATAGCCTTGCTACATCACCGTTGGAAGATCCACAGGGCGTCATTTTCCACACTGCAAAATCCAGAATTGCAGCGAGAGTCTCGGCCTAATGTGCAGTGACCGACTCGTTGTGATCTAAGAGTTACTTAGTTAGCTTAGCAGTTAGCAATGGCTTCTCTCTTTAGCTTAGCTCTTACCGGAATTTTGGGATTGTGCGCCCGTGTTCTCCGCTTCGACTCCTCCACACTGGGCCCGCTTTGCTTTCCAACGCAGTCATCCTCTCCTCCAGTGAAACAGTGTCGTGTTGACTTCAGCAAGTTTTTTACACCGAAAACTCTGTCATTCACGAGGCTGTGATTGGACGAGCCCTCTAACGTGATGACGTTAACGACTGACGTGGCATCTTCAGGAATGGACGTATTCATGAGCTGAGTGTGATGTTCTCAGAGTACAACCTCACATATGACCTTTTCACTTTTGAAGCAGCGGTTATAACAGTTTTTAAATTGTACTTTACATTTATATAGGATGAGTATGTGACTGAGGACCAGTTTATTCTTTCTGGTGTTAAGTTAATGTACTTACATGATTCTTGCTGTTCTGGGTTTGTTTGTTTGGTTCTGGTCAATTCCCGGCAGTTCCTGGCAGTTTTCTGTGCTGCCTTTAGATTCCTGTGAACAGTGGTTAACCTGAACTTCCACAGAAATTTACAGGGGCACTAACACAAATTCTTCTTTTCATGCAGTGGTTGTTGTGGATGTAGGAATGAAATGCTCGTAATGACCAGCGGCCAAGGACAAGTTTCGGGCAGTTTTACAAGCCTGAGAAGCTTGGCATGAAGGTGAGGAGGAGAATTTTAAATTCTATTCTAGATTTAAAGATTTAGATTTAAGAAGCAAATACAGGAGAAATGTGGTCTCTTTTCTTGTTTTTTGTCTGGACACGTGCTGCAGCATTTTGGAAAAGCTACAGAATCTTTAACGACTAACTGCTGGAGCCTGATAATAAGGAATCACAATAATCAAGTCTGGATGTAATAAAGGCGTGGACTGTTTTTTATGCATCTTTTTGAGACAGGACATGTCTGATTTTTGAGATGTTACGTAACTGAAAGAAGGTAGTACTAGAAATTAGTTTTAAGTGAGAATCAAAGTGACAGGACATTATTGCTAAAAATGTTGTGCTACCCTCATTTTGTAGCGGTGTCCTGCCATTGCAGAATTATTACCACCGCAGCTTCTTTTTTTTTTTTTTTTACTTCATTGTTGCAGAATATGCAACGCCCAATCTAAATATGAATTCAGCAGGTTATTATAAAGACCATCTCACCAGTGAGTGATAAGAAAAAATTAGAGGAGCGAAATTCCTTGCTTACCAGTAGAGTAGGCTAATGCGCCTTAATGCAGTGACTCTGCCAAGGGGGACCAGGGGGGGCCAACCTGGTACAGTAAAGGTTATAATAATTTGTTCCTAATTTTAAGAGTTAAGTTTTAGCACACAAGGTTAAACTGAATGCATGTCAAATCAATGTGGAGAGCACTGACCACTGAATGCTCCAGAGTGCGACCAAAAATCTGTGAAGGTGCACCAAATATTTAGCTAGTTTTGTCTCTGTATTTTAGGGATTCGTGTTGCTTCCTCATCTCATCTCCTCTGCAGAGTTTACACTCACACACAGCCCCTGGCTCGCCTGGCCCCCACTCACTTACACACTCACACACGGACAGTGAAGCAGAGATTAGAGGCTGTGAGAGTCTCCTGCTGCTGCAGCAATGAATAGAATGAAGAAACTAAAGCATTTTTGGTGCCTGTAAACCTTTTCAAGTGTGGCCCAAATTATTATTATTATTATTATTATTATTAATAATATGAACCCCAAAAACTAGCATAATAGGTCTCCTTTAATATTTTTTATTCTAATTCAAACAGACTGCATCGCAATGCATCTAAGAATTGAGAAATTTTCACACATCTAGTTGATCTTCAGTTGCGAAGTGATGTACCGATGAAAGTGACAACTGGCAAATTATATAGAGCCACTGGACTTTGTTACGCCTCCATAGAAGCACACATACAGGTGATGAGTCCAGGTACCTCAGGAAAAAAGGAAACTGTTTATGGACGACGCTGCAATTAAACACAACACTGACTATTATTTTTGAATACATAATAATAATGCATTTAAAAAAAAACATTAAACAGTCCGCTATGCTTCAGCAAATGTGTAAACTGGGAGACTTTAGCTTGGTTGTACTCTGAAGTGTGAAGTGTTTTTCAACTGCACCTGAAGGCAGCACAAAAAACTAAACTTATGGGGTAAATGTCATTTGCATTGTCAACGATGCTTTCGGTAGTCTCAGTTCCTTTGTAATGCACAGGGGAACAAAGAACAAGAAATGGTGGTGAGAACAACAAGTGGCAACACAATCTGTGAACTTTTGGGGGAACTCTGCCCTCTAAACAGGCTTGTTGTGCAACAGTATTAGTCATCCGTGTGAAACACAGTGGCCACTGAGCAGTACGAGAGCCCGTCTACACACATTCGCCGGTAGTATGCATTAAATTAAGGTTTGAGTCAAAGAATTTGAAGGTAATAATACACTCAGGATTATTGAATTTAGAGAAATGGCACGTCTGTGGTGTACACGGTATGGAGCGAGCTCATTGGAATTAGCTTGTCTAATTTATGGGATAAGATAAGCTAAATAACAGCTACCTGTAACTGGCTTCCTGTGAGCTCTTCCTATAATGGGAACACAGCTGTAGGCGAGGTTATCGCAAACTAGATAAGCTTGCTCTGGCAGTGTAAGGTCCGTTTCACCAGAAAGGTAAACTATTTTGCCGGTACAGCCACTTGTGCCCATAAAGAATCTCTTCATTGCAAGACATTGGACACAATGACTAACATTAGTTAAGGGATGTACGGGTACGGGGGTGTTCGATTGGTACAATCTCTATCCTTAGGTCGGAATTAAAGGCTTGGTACAATTATGTCTTGTCCAGGAAGAATATGTAACTGTAAAGGTTTTTGCCCAAGGTATGCTTTGTATACCTATTTTATATCGAATAGAAGCAGTGTCAGGTATAAGAGTGCATGCAGAATCTAACCATTCACTTTTCGTTTTGCCGTCAGTTTCTGCTAAAGTCATTTGTATTTGATAACTCAACCCTTGTTGAACATACCGTTTATAATATGTTAGTCTAAACAGAGCTACCCAGTTGGCCTTTCTAGGTCTATTTTCATAATTTAACGTTCCCACCGCGAATTGTACAACCTCCCCTTTGTCCCCCTTGTAGTTGGGCGTAGTCTGGGTGGCTGATTCTGCGTGCGATGGGGGGGTGTAACATCCCCCATCGTTGACTGCAACCCGATATAGATAGATATAGTAGGCCACCACATGATGCTCCAGTCTGCTCCTGTCAATGGAACTGGTGCAAGCATAGGGGCGTTAGAAGAAAAGGGCATATATTGACATATCCAACAGTTTGAGATATTTCTTTTGTGAGCAAACTCAGACATCATGGTCAGTGCAATATTTTCATCCTCATGAGGAGGTATACGAGCCAGCAGTCCTCTTAACACCAGCCTTACTTTACAAGCATATACCCAGTCAAATTCAGTTAGGTAAGCAGGTTCGGTGTTGCAGTTTGCAGGCCTACAGCACCAGAGAGGGTATTCCCAGCTCGTGTCATGATCTGCACTCAGTGTCACAGAACAGGTTTTGTTAACGTTGCACTCTGTCTAGGATGTCCTGTGGGGGGAATACTGAATAAGGGGTTTGCTGAGTCCTAATGTTTATATTTCACAAATATCCCCCAGGCACGATTCTCTAAGACACTTAAAACTTATAATTCCTTACCTCCAAACTGCTTGGCTAACAGTAATTGACAGATTTGGGCTAACCATTGCAGATAGTGCCGCTAAAGATGGTGTCTGATAAATGTGTCGTTGTGCCTCCTGACACATTTTTCTCCAGTTGGTATAGCCAATATAAGTGGGGACCTCCTGGCACGACTGTTGTTCCCTGCACCAAAATGAGTCTACATTTGAATTGAGCAGTTTGCGTGTCATTACTGTGCATCCACTCTTAGATGTTGCTTTTACATCGCAAGTGATTTGAAGGAGGTGATTTAAAATTTTTACTAGCGCACCATTGTCAAATATATAAACAGTTATTCATATAAATTTGATTGGCTGGGCAGTGGAAAACAATTTCGTCTTCTTGCCATTATCTTTTGGGGCAATGGTGAGGACTTGTAACCTTGGCAGGGTTACGTGGTCGTGATTCGTGGATGTAAAAGAAGATCATTACTATCGCTTGACTTATCCAGACGTCGCCTTGAAATGTTGCACTGGAGCGTGCCCAAAGGAAGCGCTCCTGTGCACTGGCGAGAGACTGGAGTGTGGGAAGATCAGCATATGGGTCAAAGTCAACTGGTGTCAAGAGCAGGTGGGCTAGGGGGAAGAATGGACCAGATGATGCTGCCATTTATGCTGCTGCAGCCACATTTCCTAAAAAAATAGGATCAGAAGAGGAGGTATGAGCTTCACATTTAACCACAGTAACAGCTTGGGGTAACAAAATAGCATAGAGTAGAGCTGCAACAAGGGTGTGGCGTGCAATGGGTTTACCAGATGATGTCAGGTACCCTCTGTGTTTCCAAAGAGATCCAAAATCATGCACTACGCCAAATGCTGCCTGTGCAGAGGTTTGAAGGAAGTCTGCCTGTAACAAGTGTTTCATGTGGTGTAACCACGGCAACCCCAACCTGACAAGTGCCCGTTTCCGGAGCACCAGAAGCTGACCCATCGACAAATAATTCAAGATATGCGTTAAGGAGAGGTGTGCCCAACAGATCAAGCATTGGGGTGCATGTTTGATGCAAGACCTTGACACAGTCGTGGGGCTCGCCATCATCTGCAGTAGGAAGAAGTGTTGCCGGGTTATGGACATCACAACGTTTCACAGTGATATTAGGCATTTCCAATAATGTTGTATGGTATCTGGGCCATCTCTGAGCAGAGAGGTGAGAGGATTTCTGGGGGGGACCATGAGAATTACATCAGAATATCCCACAATGTCACATGATGCTACTGCTCGTAAACAGTGGGGAAGACCTGAGGCAACAGGTTCAAGCTTTGAAGCGAAATAGGCGACAGGCCTAAGTTTCCCTCCATGAGGTTGACGCAAAACTGATCTCATGTAACCATGTTTGTGGTCCACAAACTGAGTAAAAGGCAAGTCAGGTCTCGGCAGGCCCAAAGTCGGGGCTGAGGACGGCGCCGAGGACAGTTGCCGTGTCTCAAGCTCCCCTATAGCTCTGCTCTTTTTTCAGTTTTTCAGTTATTTATTCTGCTTTATTCTGCATTGTGCACAATGACCAAGCAAGCCCTATCATACAATATGATAGACAACAACTTCTGTACATCCGGTCGAAGGCGGACTCCGCCATTGTTCCCGAGGGGGTCTCCATTCACCGCCAGGACCGGACAATAAACTTGGGGAAGAGCAAGGGAGGAGGTGTCTGCTGCATGGTGAACAATATGTGGTGCTCAGATGTGGAGATTATTTCTTCGGGCTGTTCTCCGGACCTGGAGCACCTCATGATCAGATGCCGAACTATATCCCATGGGAGTTTACATTGGTCGTTATAACAGCGGTATATATATTCGACCACATGCCGACACTAATCAGGCCCTGGACGAGCTGCATGCGGTTATCGACAGGACAAAGACCTCACGGCCGGACGCTGCGTTTATTGTGGCTGGTGATTTTAACAACGCGAAGCTGAGGAAAGTCCTGCCGAGATACCATCAACACAACTGTCAGGGTGGGCCAAAAGACAGACGTGAACCCAAAAGCACGACACTGGAGCAGGTTTAGGGAAAGACAAGAGTTCAGGTTTATTTGGAACGATCCGGGGTCAAAAGCCAGGTAGTCAGTCAGGTAGCAAACAAATCCGATAAGGAGCAGGCAAAGGGGAATCCAGGGTCCGGAAAGCAGGTCAGGGATCAGATCAGGCAAAACAGATAAGGCAGGGATAACGCTGGAAGGCTAGGCACAAACACACTAGACGATCTGGCAGGGAACAAGGGAAATGAGCAAGTAGATATACTGGGTGAGTAATGACTAATGGAAAGCAGGTGAGTCTGGGGGTGGGGCCGGTAATGGGATCCGTGTGACGCAGAGCAGAGGGGAGTGGCTGACATCTGAAATGACATGAGTTAGTGATGCAAATAATACAAAAACAGACAATGACACTGTTAAAAACAGTCGTGACAACAACAGCTGTCCTACGCGTGGTGAGAACACTCCAGGGAAGGGAGTTTACACTCCCTTCCGGGATGCATACAGGGCCCTCCATTTCCCCCCCCATTCAGCAAATCAGATCACGTCTCAGTTCTGCTGCTGCCTTCCGATAGGCAGAAACTCAAATGTGACAGACCAATGACTCGGACCATTCAGCGGTGGTTCGACCAATCAGACTTGGCTCTACAGGACTGCTTCAGCACTACGGAGTGGTGTGTGTTCCAGAGCAACAATATCAACACGCGGTCATCTGCTACATCAGCAAATGCATCGATGACGTTGTACCAAGGATTACTGCAAGGACATTGCCAAACCAGAAGCCCTGGATTAATGGTGACATCCATGCCAAACTTAAAGCACAGACCAACGCCTACAACTCAGGTGATCTGGAGGAGTACAGGAAGTCCAGGTACGCCCTATTAGCAGTGGTAAGAGACAGTATAGGGACAAAGTGGAGTCTCACTACCAGGGCTCCAACACTAGTCACATTTGGACTAGACTTAAAACCATCACAGACTACAAAAGGAAGACCAGCAGTGCTGAGGTGGTGTCTGCATCTCTCCAATATTATCTATCACCATGAAATGCTACACTTACAATGCCTTTTATGTTCATTATTTCCATGCTCAATAAAATTGTATTTTATCTGTTAAGCGTTTTCTTGTTTGTTTGTATTAATGCATGTAGGTGGGTTTTTGGGGCATTGTCCTGAACCAGGAGGAACCCAGGGCCCACTGCACCAGCGTAAGGTCTCACAATCGCTCTGAGAATTAGATCCCTGTACCTAACAGCAGTCATGGTACCATTGGCTATGACATGGAGGTTTGCCTCCCCAGAACATCACTGATATACCGCCACATCACATGTGCTCAATGTGAACCTGCTCTCATGTGTGAAGAGAACGGGGCGCCAGTGGCGGACCTTCCAATTCTGGTGTTCTCTGGCGAATGCCAATCGAGCTGCACAGTGCTGGGCTCTGAGCACAGGTCTGTAATTGTTAGCTGTCTTGGTGCCCTGACTCCTCTCAACTGATACCTACTGTATGCTTTGTCATAAACATTCACACACACTCATACTGTGGTTAAGTGTGGGTGACACTGTTGCTGCCAGGCAGCACACGTCTCCCAAGGAACGTAGTGTATTTTTGTGTGTTCGTGCACACGCTATTCACTTGCTCTCCCTCCGTGTCTTTTTCTATCTTGCTCTGTTTCTCTCTCTCTCTGTGTGTGTGTGTGTGTGTGTGTGTGTGTGTGTGTGTGTGTGTGTGTGTGTGTGTGTGTGTGTGTGTGTGTGTGTGTGTGTGTGTGTGTGTGTGTGTGTGTGTGTGTGTGTGTGTGTGTGTGTGTGTGTGTGTGTGAGAGAGTGTGTGAGAGTGTGTGAGAGAGAGAGAGAGCTCATTATTCACTTCCTCTCCCTCCTTGTCTCCTATCTTGCTCTATGTGTTTGTGTGTGTGTGTGTGCCAACCAACCAGGTTGCTGCCATGGTGCCCCAGCAGCTCCGGGCCTCGTTGATCACGAGGCCCAAGAGTTACCATAGCAACGGCAGTGGCAGCAGACAGGGCAGTGTGTGTCTATGTATGTCAAAGGAGGTCTCTCGCTCGCTCTCTCTCTCCCTGTGTTTGCCGTGTGGTGGGCAGAAGGCAGTGAACTCAGCAGGTCTCTTGCTGGGCTGGAGCTCTCTGGGCAACATGAGAAATATGAACAAGAAGGAGAAAATAATTCTTTGTTTATTTAAATTTTTCTATCGCTCATATTTCTTTCAAATTTATAATAATTCAGGTTTGTGGTCTATGGATGTACAACTAATTACATTTTGGCCATTTCGATGAAGATTCTTAAGTCGTGTCCTGTATTCTGTTGTCATATCATGTCCCAGAGTAGCATCTGATCAGGCTGACTGTTGTATTGATCCCAGAAACAGCTGCTTTAGCTCTGGGGCTGTGTGCTGCTTGGTTTCAAGATAGGATTCATAATAGCTGAAGCTGCTTAGTCTCTTTAGTCTGAGAAAAAAGGCATTTTCTTTTGCTGGTGGGAGATGTTCTACTACTCTGAATTTGCAAGCAGCTTGGGAGCCGTTCCCTCCACACTCAGGCTCTGCTGTCACCATACATCTGCTTTAAAACCTGACCAATACCTCCTTGTGGTTATGGACAAATAATGCTCCTTTTTGCAAGCTAAGCAAGCCATGGCCTTGTTTTGGTCATGTAAGCTCAGATGTTAGGTGTGTTGGCTTTTAGAGGCCCTGGTGTGTGTGCAGTCTGTAGTTAACAATTAGCCTGATTTTCATTTCATGGCCAAACATTCTAAGCCGATACGCCGTCATTAGTCACAGAAGTGAGATTTCCCCGTTTCTTGTTGCCAGTAGGAATGAATTTGCTGTAGATTTAACTTGGTCCTAGTTATAGAGAGCTAAACACTGAAAAAGTCTTGCTAAGCCAGAATAAAGAGGCAGACCGTAGGGGTGGGCGATATAGCCTCAAAATTATATCACGATATTTAAAGGAAACTCTATATTTATGACGATATAGGAAAAAAATACTGAACAACGTTTTATCTGTGATTGACAAAATTAATGGGCATTTTCCATCCTTCTTTTCCTTCTTGCGACGTTAGCATCAGGTGTCTGGTTGACCTGTTACCAGCCAAGACCTGTGTGGCAGCCTTTTGTCGTTCTAACAGCCGCTGGATCATATATTGTCTTTCTGTGACCAGTTTGTGCTGAGGTAGGACTATTTCCACTTGAGCATTAGAAGCCAGATGCCGCTTCCAGCGGTGAGCAAAGGCAGCCACAATCTTTTTTCCAACTTGCACTGTTTTGTCAATCCTGGGGTTCTTCACACTCCTCTCTGAAGATAAAGAAAGATAGTTAGTCTCTCTCTCTCACACACACACACACACCCTCCCTCTCTCTCTCAGTCTCTTGGGGGTTATACGTGGGGGTTATAATAGAGAGGATTGTGATTGGTTCTTACTTGATATTTGAGAAAAGTAACAGACATTTCTCATAAAAATACATTACAAGCTTTTTAATGGTAAATTAAACTTACGCATAGCAATGTGCAGACGATGGGCAAAGCATGACAGTGTTGTCCAGTTATTTAGAGCGATGGCTTTCAAAACATTCGCCCCGCTGTTTGTCCTCTTCCATGAGTTAAGAAACTCCCTTAAACCACTCGCAATATTTTCACCCTTCGTTCCGTGGTTCGGCTAGACCACTGGTCCGTGGTTGAGGCAAAAAACTCCACCAACGATAGTGTAGCTACTAGTTTGTTGCGGCATGCTTCATGCATTGCATGCGAGGATATGTAACCGTATCAGTACTTTACATCCACCGGTTGCTCTTCCTGTCATATGGAGAGCCACTAGCAAGAGCAAATAGCGATGCTCGGTTGAGTCGTTTGTCTACTTTTTGGCCCCACATCACCAGCTGCTCGTGTCTCCTGCTAGCATGCCTTCACAGCCTGGTTGTACTCGACGGTGTGTTTTCGCTTCAAGTGGTGTTTGCTGTGTTTCCACCTTTAGCAGTAACAGTTTTCTTGGATATCTTTTCAAAACTATTGACACGCTGCTCTCGCTCTCAGACATGTTTGGGCTTGTGACGTTGTTGTGCACACTTCGGATAGTAAATGCGTCATAGGTCATTGCTTCGCTATATCATTTATATTGCGATATGAAACTTTTTTTGTCATGTAAATATTTACCGGTATTATTATGGATGGCCTCATCCATGTCTGAGCTGAGTGTGTAAGTAGTTCAGTCTTCCAGTCAATCAAACTTTCTTTTTAAATGGGTACCACTTGCATGTTAGAATAGACTTTGTAGTAATGACACACATAAGTGTGTGTCTGTGTTGCCTCAAGGCAACATAAAAAAAAGAAAGGTTGGTTTGATTCCCGTATTACAACAAAAACAAACATTTTATTTCCTTTTGTGAAAAAATATAAAAATGTTCAACTGTGACACTCTTTCCAGAAAAGGTTTCACCGTTACTCGAGTTAATACGTAAATGGTAAATGGTCCCTTCCATTTTGAACGGGGAAGACTGGGATCAAACCGCCTATTTTCTGGTTAGAGGATGACTGCTCTAACCCCTGAGCCCAATCAATCAATCAAATTGTATTTGTATTGCCCATAATCACAAATCACAATTTGTCTCATAGGGCATCAAAAAGATAAGAGTATTTACAGCATTGGTTAGAATAAACAGTTTGCAGCATAATGGAAGGAAAATTAATTGATGGATTATTGTCAGTAATGGTCGAGTATCTGATAGACATATTGTATATCAAACAGTCTTGTTGTAATCATATTTCACGGCCAGCAGCCACCACAATCAGGATCTACCGTCACGATCGGATACCACTATAGTCCACAATCATGATCCACTGCCGCCATCAGGATCTGCCATCAGCTGCCACTTCGATCGTGGTCCACTACCACTATCAGATTCCAACACGATTCAGGATCCGCCATTATTATCACGATCAACCAGCACGATACAGGATCCGCCATTACGATCACGATCTCTGATACGCGATCCACCATCATAAACCACGATGTTGCCTGGATCTGCGGACGATAAGGCATAGGGACTCCGTAGAAGAAGTCAAGTCAGTAACATGTTTTGATGAGATATTAATTTATTTGTGAGATAAGGAGGTAGAAGCTCCATGTGTCCTGTGTCCCCCGACAAATCTAGACCTATCGCAGCACAACTAAGAGCAGGTCTAAGACAAGCCTGGACCGGCTCTAACTATACACTTTATCGTAAAGGAAGGTTTTAAGCCTACTCTTAAACGTACAGATGGTGTCTGCCTCCCGAACTGAAACTGGGAGATTATTCCACAGGAGACGAGTTTGATAGCTGAAAGCTCTGGCCCCTACTCTACTTTTATAGACTTTAGGGATGACAAGTAAGCCTGAATTCTGGGAGCGCTGTGCTCTAGTGGGGTGATATGGTACCATCAGCTCTTTAAGGTATAATGGTGTCATATTATTAAGGGCCTTGAAGGGGAGGAGGAGAATTTTAAATTCTATTCTAGATTTAACCGGAAGCCAGTGTAGTGAAGCTAATACAGAAGAAATGTGGTCTCTTTTCCCAGTTCTTGTCAGGACACGTGCTGCAGAGTCTTTAACAACTTACTGCTGGAGCCTCATAAAAAGGAATTACAATAATCAAGTCTGGATGTAACAAAGGTGTGGACACATTTTTCTGCATCTTTTTGAGAAAGGACATGTCAGATTTGTTTAGATGTTACGCAAGTGAAAGAAGGCAGTACTAGAAATCATTAGATAATGTATCTCTAAGGTGTTTAGGGACAAGTATTAGAACCTCTGTTTTATCTGAGTTTAATCAGAGAAAATTTCGGTTAATCCTGGTTTTTATTTCCTTGAGACATGCTTGGAGTTTAGTTAATTGATTACACTGTTCTGGGTGTCATCCGCATAGCAGTGGAAATTTAGAGAGTGTGTCCTGATAATGTTTCCTAGTGGAAGCATATATAATGAGAATAAAATTGGGCTGACCACAGAGCCCTGTGGAACACCGTGGTTAACTTTGGTGCACACAGATGACTCATCATTAATTTGCACAAATTGGAATTGATCTGAAAAATAGGATTTAAACCAGTTTAGGGCAGTTCCTTTAATGCTTATTAACTATTCTAGTCTCTATAATGAAATTTGATGGTCAATAGTGTCGAATGCTGCACTAAGATCTAACAGAACGAGGTCAGACACAAATGCCTGATCTGAAGCTATTGGAAGGTTATTAGTGACTTTTGCCAAGGCTGTCTCCATGATGTGATTAGCTCTAAACCCTGACTGAAAGTCTTCATATACATTACTTTCCTGGAGAAACTCACACAGCTGATTGGCTACAACCTTTTCAAGGATTTTAGACAGGAAGGGGAGGTTGGATATCGGTCTGTAGTTGGCTAAAACCTCCGGGTCCAGGGTGGATTTTTTGAGAAGGGGTTTGATTACAGCTAGTTTAACGGACTGTGGTACATATCCTGATGATAATGAGAGATTGATTGTGTTCAGTAACGTACTATCAATTAGGGGCAGAATTTCTTTCAGTCATTTTGTGGGAATGGGATCTAAGATACAAGTTGTGGGTTTAGAAGATGAGATTATTTTGGTCAGCTGATCAAGGGTGATCAGAGAGAAGCTGATTCTCAGCTGTTCCTGAGGAATTATACCAGGCAGCTAATTTACTATATTTTACACGTTTCTTTTTTAGAGGCGCTATTGAGTCTAATGTTAATCGTAATGACTTTACAGAGCTATCGACAAGATGGTCAATCTCAGTGGAGCTCCGGTTTGTAAAGAATTTGTTGTTTATATCGATGGATAATACGGGTTTAAATGTAATTGGAATTATTTCCTTAAATTTAGCTACAGCACTATCAGGTAGACATATAGAAAAGGAGTTTTTTATAAGTGGCATATATTCTGATAATGAGAAATCGAAGGTTATTAAATTATGGTCTGATAGAATTACGTGGAAGTACTATTAGATGTTCAATTTTGACACCGTATGATAGTACAAGGTCAAGTGTGTGGTTACAACAATGAGTGGGTTGGTGTACACACTGACGGAAACCAATTGAGTCTAGTACTGAAATAAATGCTACGCTACGGCTATCATTATTATTGTCAACATTAATATTAAAGTCACCGACAATAATAACTTTATCTGTTTTTAGGACTAGGCTTGATAAAAATTCAGGGAATTCCGTTGAAAATTCAGAATAAGCCCCCGGAGCACGGTAAACATTATGTCATACTGCTGTTCACTCTTTTCCTCCGCAAGACTGATGGTGTGAAAAAATGCCTTTTATACAGGTAACAGGTAAATGAGCGTTTGTATTTTCTACCTGTTAAAGCTGTTTAGTTGTTAATGTTTGTTGAGATTGTTTATATGTGAAAGGTAGTTATATATTAAGGAGAAAAAAAGTGTACACTCAAACTACATCTTTTTATTTATTTTTTTCAAAAATTAAGCATTTTATTATAGGATGACTTTTTCAAAAGCTCTTTATTTTGTATGCAAACCTTATTTTGCTTGAAACGAGAAAGTAATATTTATTTTATTATTAGAGTACACTTCAGTTCAGTGTGAAAATGAATAATAAACATTATTGAAATACTGCTGAATTATACTTTATTTGTTAGTTTGTCAGTTTTTGACCTCATACAGACTATAATACAACTACTAGGCTACTTCAAGATAATATTTTTGATAGACTGCTAAACTTGAATTTACAAAGTGTTTTGATATTCCTCCAGAAGTTATTTTGGTTTTCATTTATTTTGTTGATGGACAGCTTAATGTAGATATTACTTTTACATGAATGGAACAAGCTCTTGCACAAATTTTATTTTGGAAAGGACTGTAAAAGGCAGATATGCAGTTCAGACTGGGCTATTTTTTGTTGTGGAATAATGCCTTGCAGTGCATACTTTGTTGTCAGATTTGTTTGTATTTAGGAGAAGATTAATAAATAAATATAAATCACACGAGTTTTGAAATTTTTATTTCGATTAATCAATAAAAATAAAATCGATAGGTGCAGCCCTAATTCACAGGTAATAAAAACCAAAAACATACCAAGCGCGACCTGAACCCGATAAGCACAGTTTTTTTTGTCTCAGAGCCTGATGTTTTACCTGATTGCAGGCAACTGGAGTGAAAAAAATAAAGCAGATAGCCCAGCCAACGTGACCTAACCCGAATATTTTTTTAAAATTTTGTTCAAACCTGGCCGGACCACACAAGTCCCTATGGGCTTTGGGTCGGGTTTACACAATATCCCTGTATTATGTAAATTTAGCCTTAAAAGAATAACCTACATTACATTTCATAGTTTAACTAATTTAATGTTGTTGTTCTTTTACTACTTTCAGTGAATAGGTGTTTGTTGTCTCATTGTTTGAAAGAGTTGTCACTGTTGTAACCTCTCTGAACACATTCAAATGATTTAAATGAACTTGATGGCCTCTCTCCTCATCACAGCAGAAAAAAGTGACGGAACATGTGACTTACAGTGCAAATGATTCAGCTTGCTGAGGGAATAATGGCTCTGCAGATGCCAGACTTGTTTTGACAAGTGGATTACTGTTCTGATAACATCAGACTGGCGCTTGGACACACTCTGTTCTTTAGCCAGTGCAAGAGTCTGTACACTGTGTCTTGGAGTCTCACAGAATTCACTGAGAAACTAGACCTGTACACTGAATAGTTTTGAAGCCTGCTAAGAGAAAGCATTCATGTGGGTGTTGTAACATCTGAGAATGTCTTGTGAATATTGCAGAGGTATCATGACTCCAAAAAAGTCAAACAAGCAATCCGCTAATACACTGATTCTCAAACTATGGAACGCGTACCAACAGTGGTACGCATAAGAATCTCCGAAATATTATAATATTATTGTTAAAAAAATAGACGGTTCAAAAATACTACAATCTTGGCTCCTTTTCTTCTATTTGGAAGAAAAGACCGTATAAGGAAGAGCTGTGTTGAAGGTGAAGTGGCCACCGACAGTAAACCGAGCGCAAGTGCTAGTAGCTACGTTAGCAGCGCCAGTGAAGTCTCCACAGCACCTGCTAGCAGGGAACGGCGCAAAACAGTAAGGAGATATGACACTAGTTACCTCCAATTTGGATTCAGTAGGAGCGGGATGCAGGATGAGCCCAGGCCGCAGTGTGTGGTATGTGGCGATGTTCTCAGCAATGAATCCATGAATCCAACGCATTAGGGCTGCACGATATTACAAAAACATGCGATAATGTTGTTTAATATTGGGATGACGATATGACTTGCGATAAATAAATATAAACAGTCCATGGCTACGGACGCAGAGATCACAGACAGCTCCACACCCGGAACAAGGTGCACAGCCCGGCGGCAGCGCCACCACCCAGTTGTGGCAGAAACCAGGGAGCCATGCACAGCTCCACTATGTCCACTTACAGTGTTAATGTGGGGTCTTTTCATACATGTTTGGAAACAGTTTTTAGTGGCTCTGTCAGTAGTTTACATCATCTCTTGTGGCTCTGTCATTCGCGCTGCACCAACCGTTTCTCTCTCTCTGTGTGTGTGTGTGTGCTGTTACTTTTCCCTCAGGTTCTGGGATCATTAATAAGCTTCAAAATGCTTTTATATAATCAACCGCTCATAATGATGAATTTTACTCGGTTTAGTTGGAGGAAGCGGAGCGAGATTTGATGGAGCCGCGTCTATATATTTATACACCTGTGTGTGGAAGTGTTTAAGTGCCAGTTCTAGTTCTACACCTTTTGTACAGCGTGGCAAAATTATTTTCTTATTAGGAATAAACCTTCCTCTTGCGTGAACTGTCTGTAGCTGAATAGGTTAGGCCTACACTACTGTATTTTAACTGTTTTGTTTTCATCAAACTGTTCTACTCTCTTCTCTACTCTCTGCTCTCTCTCTCTCTCTCTCTCTCTCTCTCTTCTTCTCTCCTCTCTTCTCTCCTCTCTTCTCTCTCTCTCTCTCTCTCTTCTCTCTCTCTCTCTCTCTCTCTCTCTCTCTCTCTCTCTCTCTCTCTCTCTCTCTCTGAGATACACAACGACACACGCACTCTTACACACAAACAGTGTCATCAGACACGTGTAAACTCAGACTGGGTAAAGACAACAGCTCGTTTTGGCTCGATTCGGTTGTGATAGAGACAAAGAGATGAGCAGCCAAAATTTAAACTTTCAGCCATCATCGATGGACTTTCAGCCCAATCTTAGACTGGGATAGGTTGGGTACAACAGGACTGGGGTGGGCATTTTGTGTTTCTTGCAAATTGTCATGTTGCTCCTAAGAAGTTATTTTGAATTAAGTGTTTTTTCCAACTATAATCAAACTTAAAACTCTGAAAGTCTCTCGCTGTTTTGGGATTTTTACATCATGCTGTCTTACCTTTCCCTGATTCAATCCCTGTTCTGTTCCAAATGTTACAATGGCTTGTTGTAATACATTAAAAGCTGCACAGAGCTTTGTGGAAAAAGTGTCCTCAAGCACCCAGGCATTATAGCTCAGAGTGTTGTGTATTGTTCCTCACACACAGGAACTTCACACAAGTGAGTGAGTGTCCAGCCACGAGTAAGTGTGAGTCAGGTCTGACACTGGGTACCAAGACCAGACACGGTCAAGACTTTTGCTCAAAACAAACTGACAACATGTGATAAGTGTCTCAGACTGCAGACTTCCTCCGTGGAGGAGAGTGAGAGGAAAGAGGAATGGATGGATGAAAATGGGAGACTGAAGAATAGGAAATGGTAAATGGTTTTGTATTTATATAGCACTTTTCTAGTCTTGATGACCACTCAAAGCTCTTTACAGTACACTTACATTCACACATTCACACACACATTCATACAGTGCATCAATTAGCAGCACCTTTTTGTTCTATGAGGGGCAATTCAGGGTTCAGCATCTTTCCCAAGGACACTTCGGCATGCAGATGGGGAAGACTGGGGATCGAACTGCCGACTTTCAGGTTGGAGGACGACCGCTCTACCCCTCAGCCGCCCCGGAAAAGCAGGGAAGGAATGCAAGAAGAAAGACTGATAAAGGGCAGGAAGAGAGTCCATGAAGTGGTGTGGGAAAGACAGAGGAGGATAGTGGCGTAAAGAAAGGAAAGATTGGTTATAGAGAAGATGGCCATGTGGTGATAAAGAAAGGCTTAAAAGAGATGGTGTGGGAGGAAAGTAAAAAAAGATGAAAGGATAAAATAATGAACAAGAGAGGGAGGGAGGTCATGCCAGATCAGCTCTGATGAGTGCGTGCAAGTGTGAGTATCACAGGACAAAACAACACAGTTATTCAGAGTTTCCACAAAGAAACCACTGTACACTGACATGCCCTACACACTTTACAAATAAAAGCCAGGCATTCACTCAGTATGTGACAGACTGACTGGGAGTCTGTCCTGTGCTGCCCCCTGCTGGTGAATAGTTGTTAACAAAAAAAGCGTTTTCCCCCAGAGATATTTTGACTTGTCATGGAAGGAAGACCACAAGTGTCACTGATGACGTTGATGTGGTTTTACTCAAGCAAATAATTTAAGTGCATCAAATTGCAGTATGGGAAACTTTGTTTTTTTTCAATAATCATTTTATATATTTTTATTTTTATAGATTGTTGGCTTAATCAATATAGAATAATATACAGATTAATCATATTCCTTTAGTAGTAGCACTACTTTCGATTTTATTATACCAAATTTGAATACTATTTAAATAGCCTCAATAAATTAAACAAGGTCATGTTTTTTAATGTGGATTATTTTGGTCTGACCTCTCTTGAGCTGCTCTCAGACATGTACTGAACTCTGTAGATCCTCCGTATTTTCTCTGGAGGTGGTGCATGTTTTAACGCAAATGTCAGAGTGACAGCCTCCGCAGTTTTTGCGGCTCTCTCCGTCTGACCCCCTTGTATATTGTCTGTAGAAAGAAGGGAGAATACGATCGGGATCCCTGCTGGATTCACAGTGAGCGTGTGGGGAGGTTGATGATGCTTCTAACACGCAACAGAAGCAAAAATTTGAAAAACTAATATCTCCCTGTGAAAAAGCTGTAACACAGACATAGGAGACAAGACATGACATGACCTGCGGGGAAAGACTTTTCAGGTTCTAACCCCCACCCCTCTCTCCTTTTCTCTGCAGCTGAACTGGAGTTTGTTCAGATCGTCATCATTATCCTGGTGATGACAGTGATGGTGGTGGTGATCATCTGCCTGCTCAACCACTACAAGCTCTCCACCTGGTCTTTAATTACAAGGCAGAGCCAGGCCCACAGGCACAACCATGCTCTTCAGCAGGTCAGTCTGTCTTTCTGCGTTTGCGCTCGTGTGTGTGTGTGAGAAAGTGAATGAGACAGAAAATAAATGTTGTATTTATCTGTTCTGGCCAGGGCTCCAGACTTACATTTTAAATTTCTTGCACTGGTCTGGTCGTCATTTAGGTGCACCAGCACATAATTTAGGTGAGCCCAAACATTTTCACTGTGCCTTTTGGCACCTCAATAATGCTCCTATAATAACTTTTCTTGACAGTTCCCATATACATTGGTAATTTCTTGACTAGGGCTGGATACTATCACTGATTTCTCAGATCGTTTCGATTCCGACTCACAAGGTGAGTGAATGATTCACTTAAGGACCAATTTATTTTGTGAAAGAAATTCTCAGAGAACTAAAGCTGTGCAAGGAAACCTCTAACTTAGTACATTATCAAAGATTTTAAGATAGGCTATAACAATAACAAATTTTGTTGGACAATTTGTTGTAAACAAATAAATTATAAATTATGCGATAAATTATTTTATTGTCATCATTTTGAAACCATTTTATACCACTGATATAATGATAATATAACATAATCCTGCGAGTTAACCATTTCAAAGAGCAATTAACTTTTAATTGTAAAGAATATTCAGTCTTACATTTGAATTAGAATTAAAAAATATTCAAATATCCTGAATAAATTAAAATTAAAAAAATTAAAATAAACACCAATAAATAAAATGGACTCTCTGGCTCTGTTAACAAAAATCGCCTTTTGAATTGGATTTTTTTTCAATGTATTTAAATGCGTGTCTCATAAACTCTGGAGTGAATCAAACAAACACAAAATAAACTGCAGTACTGTTCAGGTCCTGATTGGTTGGTGTTTATTGTTTATTATTATTGTTTATGTGTTAAGAGAACGCAGGTCAGCAGGAGTATAGAGAGAGCACACCCAGACAGGAGAGTTTGACAAACCAACCAACCACTGCTTCTGCTCTAATCCTAAAGCAGCAGTGTGTGAGTTTGGGGGGCGCGCGGCTGGCCCGGGAACTATGTGTAAACTCCACCTCGCTCCCAGACTCAGAGGACATGACTCGCTAAAATACACTGAGACAGACCAGCTAAATGTTAGACACACGGGTGTAAATTTTCAGTCGCTTGTGTGACCCACATGGTTGCACTCTGGAGCTCTGATTCTGGCAGTGCTATTCTCTCAGCATCTGTGCCAATAACATTTTGATCAAAACTTCTGATGAGTAACAAGCTCAGTGTATGTCAGTGTATCAGTTCATCTGTTCTCACTGAATATCCCTGCGTGGTCAGTGAGGCTGTGCATTCTTCCCTTTTGAAGCAGGACTAACATAGCTCAACAGACTGTTCTCAGTGAAGCTGCACTGAGCTAAATTAATCCTTTCATCCTAGTCAGAGTCTGTGTCCCTGTGTCACTGAGGTAAGAGCTTTGCTCCAGTCTGTGAGGTGAATTAGCAGAATTGGTTTCTTCATAGCCAAGCTCTGTCAGACCTTGATCTTTAATTCACTACAGTGCTGTCTAGACAGCAGCACCGCTGCACCCTGGCATGGCGACAAACACATGACAAAATCTGGCCTTAAGGGTTTTACATATCTCACCCATTTGTTCCACAATTGAATGAACACAGTTTTCCGAAGACGAAGGGAAAAAGTAATCCTTTCCATAACATAAATGTAATTTACTATATCTATCCACTTCTGTATCGTGGGGGGCTCAGGAAGCAGCCAGCGCCTTGTGAGCGCTTTTTTACAAGCGGTTATTAGTATGCCAATCATATATTTATCTGGGCGCCTTGTTTGGAAATCAACATTTCCTAAAAATAATGTTGTAAATTGCAGGGGCAGGTCCGTATTAAGAATGCTTGTTAATGCTTTATGAAACTCTGCCCAGAAAGGTTTTATCACTGGACAATCCCAGAATATATGCCAGTGATTTGCTTCCCGAGACCCACATTGTCTCCAACATGTGGGCTCCCCTCCAGCAAAACGTGCTTTCTGCTTCGGTGTAATAAAGAAACGAATAACACACTTCTACCCAAATTCCCGCCACACGTTAGAGTTGGTGCATTCCCACTGGAATTTACATACATCCAACCAGTCCTCATTTGATATTGAGAGGCCACCTTCTCTTTCCCATTTTTCTCTAACATATTCAGCAGTGTGGGATTTTTTTGTCATGAGGCCTTTGTAGAATCTAGAGATAACTCCTTTATTTGTATCATTTTGGTGGGCACCAAGAAATATTCTCAATATTGGGTCAGCAAGGTCTGTTCTGTTTCTAATGTTATGCTCAAAATAACTGCGTATCTGGAGGTACCTATAAAAATCTGATTTTTTTTCCTCAGGTTTTCAAAGTCCTTTAATTGTCCCTTTTCTGTAAGGGAATAGAATGTCGTTATACCTTTTCGAATCCAAAATTTAAATCTATATTCAAATTCATTTGGCTTGAACCCAGGATCATAAGCACACCACTGAAGTATTTGTAGTTTATGATCTAGCTTGTATTCTCCTTTAATTGTATTCCAGATTTTTAATTGGAATTTGATCCATGGATTTTGCACATTGTCTATGAGTTTTCCCAAATTTTTATGTGCCAATACTGCATGAATTGGGGGATCCTCCATGATGGAGAGTACAATGTCTTTCCATCTGGAACAAAAATTTGGGGTACAATGTTAATTACGGGTTTAGTCTGGGCAGCGTAGAAATAATCCTTAAAATTAGGTAGACCCATTCCTCCTTGCTCCTTTGGGAGTTGTAGTGTTTTAAATTTAACCCTGGGTTTTTTTCCCTTGCCAGATAAATCTTTAAATCATTTTATTCAGTTCGGAAAATTGTATTGAGGGAATTTCTGCTGGAAGTGCTTGAAATAGGAAGAGATATCATGGGAGAATGTTCATTTTTACAGAGTCAATTCTATGGCTGAGACTGAGGAAAGAAATAGAGTTCCATCTGTGTATGTCATCTTTAATTTTTGCTAGGAGGGGGGAATAATTTATCACTGCCAGTGTTGAGATATTTTTCGGTAAGTGTATTCCTAAATATTTCAATGAACTCTGGTCCCAGTTAAAATGAAATTTGTCCCTAATATGTTTTGGAGGCGTAGAGTTAAAAGTCAAAATTTGTGTTTTTTGCAGATTTAGTTTATATCCTGCATATCTACCAAATGTTTCTAGCAGGTTCATTCATTCTGAAAAAGAGTTTGAGGGGGTACTTAAATAGATCAGGATATCATCGGCGTACAATGCTACCTTGTGGTCTTCTCCATTTATGCAGATGCCTTTAATACTTTCCGTCTGTCTTATCCACTGTGCGAGAGGTTCTATATAAAGTGCGAAAAGTAATGGGGAAATTGGGCACCCCTGTCTTGATCCGTGCTCCAATATAATGGTATCTGAGAGATACCCGTTTATTTTTATCCAGGCCGATGGTTTAGCATATAGCGTACGAATGCCCTTGATAAAACTGTTATGCATGCCAAATCTTTCAAGGACTTTATATAAGAAAGGCCTTCTCAGCATCCAAACTGATTAGGTAGGCTTCAAGATTGTTCTGTTGGATATGATTTAATATGTGCAACGATCGCCTGATGTTATCGTGGGTTTGTCATTGTGAGATAAATCCAATTTGGTCATTATGTACAAGTTGAGGAAGGATGTTTTCCAGTCTTTTAGCAAGTATGGTTGTGTATAATTTGAAGTCAACGTTCAACACCGAGATTGGTCTATAAGATCCACATTCCAGTTTGTCCTTTCCTTCTTTGTGGATAACGGAGATCACTGCCTCGCTCCAAGATGGAGGCATTTTGGCGTCTGTTAAGGTTGTGTTGCAGGCCCTAAGAAGGTTTGGCACTAACTCAAATCGAAATGTCTTATACCACTCTGAAGGAAGGCCATCCGGACCGGGTGATTTATTAGCTTTAAGCTTAGAGATAGCACTGTTCAATTCTTTCTCAGTTACCGCTGCTGTCAATATCTGATTTTGTTCTTCTGATAGAACAGGCAGATTGAGTGAATTGAGGAATTTGCCAATTTGTTGCCCGCTCTCTAGATGTGGTTGCGTATACAGAGATTTATAGTACTTTTTAAACGCTCTTTGTATTTCATCTTGTTTATAGTGTATAGATTTAGAAACCGGGTCCCTTATTTTGTATATAGTTCTGTCCGCTTGCTGTTTTTGCAGTTTTCTCACCAGAAGTTTTGCTGATTTTGGGCCTGACTCATAATATTTCTGTTTTGTAAATATCATTTTTTTCAATTTTCTGTGAGTGTAATATATTTATTTCGTTTCTTACTTTCTTTATTTTTATTTTTATTTTTCTCCCTTATGCTGTGTCTCAAGATCTTTTAATTATTTATTAAGGTTTATTAGTCTTAATTGTTTTTCTTTCTTTTCATGGGCACAGTAAGATATAATTCTCCCCCTGATGACTGCTTTTAAGGCATCCCATACTATAGCTGAATCAACCTCCCTGTTATCATTTTCTTCAAGATACGTTTTTATTTCCTTTCTCATTTGGATCTTAAATTGTGGGTTGTTTAGAGTACTTGTATTTAACCTCCACAATGTTTTTCCAACTTTGTGGCTTATAAGTACAGTGCAGGACAGAGGTGCATGATCAGATACATTTATACTTCCAATATCACAGCTATACATTCTATGGCGATCTCTCTTCAACACAAAAAAATAGTCTATCCTTGAGTACGTATCATGGGGGCATGAGTAGAAAGTGTAATCACGGCCAGATGGGTTAAAGTCTCTCCATAGATCTAGTATGCCCAACTCTGCCATTAGAGCGTTAACTCTTCTATGCAATGGAGTAGTCGTTAAGTTTTTTGATGAATCTAGTTTTGGGTTAGGACGGATGTTCCAATCTCCACCACCTATGACAATTCCCGGTGCCCCTATCATTAAATCAAATATATTTCTGTAGAAAACAAAATCACTTCCAGGGGGGGCATAAATGTTACATAATGTCAATGAAACGCCATCTATTTTTCCAGAGACTATTATATATCTCCCTTCTTTGTCTGTTACCTTTGACAGATGTTCAAATGATACTTTTTGGGATATTAAAATTGCTACCCCTCTCCTACGGCCTGATTTATAGGATGAATAATATACCCTTGAAAACCCCATTCTCTTCAATTTTTGATGTTCTGATGGGCTGAGGTGTGTCTCTTGTAAGAACACAACATGTGCCTTTTCCCTTTTCATTTTTGATAGTATTTGACTTCTCTTTGCTGGGTTTAAAATCCCTTTCACATTAAATTAGATAACTTTTAGAACGTTCTCATTCATAGTTTCCAGCTTCGATTAGCACAAAAAGACCTCTACTGATATCCCTGAGGCCACAAAAGTTGTACACTAAAAATATCTCTCCCAAGGAACAAACACAATACAAACCAGTGTTTCCCCTAGGTTTACAGCTTTGGGGGGGCGGGGCGGGGCGGTGGCTCACCTGTGTGCGCCGTGCGCGATACAGAGAGCAGAGGAGGAATCTAAACGCACGACCATGTAGAGCAGGGGTGCCCACACTTTATAGTCTTGTGAGCTAATCTTGAAATGACCAGCTCAACAAGATCTACCGGCCATATAATGTTGGTATCCACGCCCCCCCGCCCTGGACGAGAATTTACTGGTAGATCGACGTATTGGGCACCCCATGCAGAGACAATGACATGCCGTCGTAAGGTAAATAACATGAGGGCATTTTGTTTGTTTAATAAAAGAGCAAGCCACAGACATGTTTTGTAGGAAAAGTAACCTTAAATGACTTATGTTGAGATCTGGCGCTATATTGAAGAAAAAAATAATTTAGCTGGACCTTCCAGGGGGGACGGGGCGGGGCGCCCCGCTAATATAATGGTAGGGGAAACACTGCAAACAGAAAGGGGAAAAGTTTTTTAACGGAACATCACCGAAACGGTTTATAACAGTTGTTTCCAGTGTAGAGGCTCGATTCAAATGAGCCTTAAAGGACTTTTTAAAGTCAAAGTCCCCATGAGGGAAAGACCCACTTCGTGTCAGTGGTGGGGCCCAAAAGTGTGGCTTCATGGTAGCGCAGATCTAAACAAAGTTAAACTAAATCAAACCATGGATAACAAGCCAATTAAGTCCCGACTCCTTTAATTTGACAGAAAATAAAACTGTAGGAGTAATTGCCTGTTTTAAACGCCATGGCAGTCTTCCAGGCAAGTAACCAGAATGAGTAACGCTCGAGTCAGTTACTACTTATCTGAATTTCTATGAAGAATCATCAGTCTATTGTCGAAGGGGATCGCCTTCTGAATTCTTGTAGTTTATCCTTGTATTGAGAGCGCTGGGTGTTTTTGGATTGTGTGGAGCAGTCTGCCGCGCCAGGTTCCTGCTCTCCACTCCGGTCACGCAGTCTCCCCGCCACCTGCCATTCAGACAGGAGCCGGGTCTCCTCTTGGTCCGGAGCAGCAGAGGACTTCCCCACCGTGACTGGAAACCCTTGTGAGGCCATGTCCCTCGTCGCTTCTGCAGCATCCTGGAATAGCCGGGTGCCATTCTCGTAGAAGACCCGCATCCTTGCGGGGTACGGTGTCTGGAACTTTATTCGTTTTTCTTTCAGGACTTTCTTGGCTTCGGCGTATTCACTGCGTTTCTTAAGCACCTCGGGGGGGAGGTCATGGTCAACGTAGAAGCGATCATTGTTGAAAAACACTTTTCTGCCAAGCTCTTCGGAGCACCTCTTCCTTCATCCGGTAGCTCCCGAACTTGACCACTATCGATCTAGGTTTTGGCTGCGGGCCGCTCGGCTTTGGAGCCAGAGCTCGGTGAGCCCGTTCTATCTTGAGGTCTCTGTCACGGGGCAGGTCGAGCGCGTCTTTCAGCAGGTTATCCAGAAAACCAGCCATGTCGGTGCCCTCTCTGTCTTCGGGTATACCGTTAATCCTTAAATTATCCCTGCGTGCCCGCCCCTCCTGGTCTATCAGCCTCGCTTCCAGGTTAGCTTGACGCTGCATTAGCCGCTTGATTAGCGTTGATGTTGCTTGAAGCACGGTCTCAGTTTCTTCAATTCTCCCCTCTGCCTCTTCCAGTCTGTCGTTTGCTCTCTTTAATTCGTGTTTGATGTCAGTGAGTTGTACCCTGTTATCTCTTCTGAAGTCCCGGACTTCGTTGAGAATGCTTCGCAGGCTAGCTTAGGAGTTTTCCTCGTCACGTGAGGACGGGCCCGGGGAGCTGCTTCGGCTGTCTTGTCTCACTTCAGGATCATATTCCATCACATTTGTGGTCGTCCTACTTCTAGTAGTAACACCTTTCTCCATTATCAAAGAAAAATTGCACTGGGATTGATAAAACTACAGATTTTTGGGGTTATTTAACAAAACCGTCGGGGAGCTCGTAAATTAAGCTGTTATCCTCTGTGGCGGAACCGGAACACATCTCCTCTTTTTGATCTTTTTAGTCACTCTCTGCTGTGTGCCGACAAGTAAAAATGAATCAGACTAAAGCAGCCTCCAATAGTTCAGTAAATTACTGACAGAACTGGTAAAACTGTAAGACTTTTCTATGGTCCAAACATGAATGAAAAGACCACAAATGATCATTGTAAGCAGACTTACTGGAGGCTGGGTGTTTGCCCCAGACTTGGTGGCGCTATGGCCGGGCTATGCGCCCTCTCCCTCGGGCTGTGTAGCTGTCCCTGCGTCTGTAGCCAGGTGGAATTTTTTCAACAAAAACATGTTGATAATGCATTTCATTTTTTTCAGTGTCTGCATTAGCTACTCACTGTATGAGGTCTATAATAGCAGCAAACCCAAAGAAGAAAGACTTTAACACAGTATACTTAAGCATTTGTTTATTTATCGCAAGGAATATCGTCATTTCAACATTCAACAACGTTATCGCATGTTTTCCTAATATGGTGCCAGCCCTAATGTGGATGAAAAAAAACAGCTACTATTTCATCATTGTATTTCTTTGTTGTACCCTTTATTTTGCCCAATATTTAGGGAGCTGTTTTGTCGTCATTCCCAAAATGGACAGGATTTCCGTTTGAATCCACCAGGCGTCTTTCGCGTGGCTGTTTCATCGTTTGTGTTCTAATTAAGTTGTTAGATTTTTTATTCTCCTTCCCTTTTTTTGTAAGAGAGAAAGATTGTAGCATCAGCTTAATGGGTCAAATCAAAAATCATCCCAGACATAACAAGTAACAAATCTATAGTTAATGTTGATTTTAATATATTGTCAAATAAAAAAGTAGACTGTTCAAAAAGATGACTTTGTCAACATTAGAAAATAAAGATGCACTTACTTAACCCCTGAAGCTCACACATCATCTTCAGATACGTGCATAAACATATTCAAACCACTTGGGAAACTTTTAAACATTAGCCTTTGTCCTTGTTTCGTCTTAATGTTTAGGACGGGTGTCTGTGGCCTTCAGTGACTCGATCTCAACAAGGTGCCTCCGAGGTAAGACATCTACAGAATAGCCATCCCAGCAGGACTATAGATATGCTTGATATTTACAACCATGGTGACTCTGAGAGCCCTGAACTGTTGCTCTCAAGACTGTACTTAGATTCAGATATATACAGCACAATGACAGCTGTATGTAGAGACATGTTATTAGGTGTTGAGGAGAGCTGACATGACAAGCAGCCTGATAAGTGGAGTCATTTGTTTCATCTCAGTAATGACAAATGTAGCAGTAAGTAAGGGGTTGATGACGTTTCTAACACACGATAGAAAGAAAACAAATATCTCTGGGTGAAAAAGCGGTGCCATGGCGTTGTTAGTGTGAGTCACATTTCTCGTAATCAAGTGTTACTATTACCCCTTTCCTCCATGTGTGCCTGTTCTGTTTCCTCTCGGGCTTCACTGAAGACATTTCAACATGTAGGATTTTCTTTTCTGCCAAGGGTAATTTGTAAAGAGCAGTGTTTCCCCTACCATTATATTAGCGGGGCGCCCCGCCCCGCCCCGCCAACGGCACCCCCCGCCCCCCCTGGAAGGTCCAGCAAAAAATGTTTTTCTTCAATATAGCGCCAGATCTCAACATAAGTCATTTAAGGTTACTTTTCCTACAAAACATGTCTGTAGCTTGCTCTTTTATTAAACAAACAAAATGCCCTCATGTTATTTATCTTACAACGGCATGTCATTGTCTCTGCATGGGGTGCCCAATACGTCGATCTACCAGTAAATTCTTGTCCAGGGCGGGGGGGGGGGGGGGGGGGGGGGGCGTGGCGGCGGTGGATACCAACATTATATGGCCGGTAGATCTTGTTGAGCTGGTCATTTCAAGAGTAGCTCACAAGACTAAAGTGTGGGCACCCCTGCTCTACATGGTCGCGCGTTTAGATTCCTCCTCTGCTCTCTGTATCGCGCACGGCGGAGTTCCATCCCGATGCGCGCACTGACACGTGCGCGCGCGCGCACACACACTGACACGTGCGCGCACACACACACACACTGACACGTGCGCGCGCGCACACAGGTGAGCCACCGCCCCGCCCCCCCAAAGCTGTAAACCTAGGGGAAACACTGAAGAGGTAACCCTTCCTCGTGTTTTGTTCCATAAAATAAACGCACTGTCCCATAAGGAAATTCAGTGGACTTCCTGCTGAATCTGATTTGGTTTCAGAGGCTTCACTGTTCTATCAATTGTAGTAAAACAATTACTACGTATAATGTTTAAGACCTTAAAATGTTAAGTGCTTTGAAATAATGTATTTTATGATTTGGCGCTATACAAATACAATTTAATTGAATTAAATAAATTGAAAAATTACACATTGTACAGCTTTTGTAAATCGTTTGTTTAAATGATAACTTGCTTCAAGTAGCACATTCAACTTTGTTTGACATACAAAGGCAGTGTTGAAAGTATAGGCTATGAAGATTGCAAATAATATAAATGAAACAGGGAGAAGAGCTGAATCCAATCAGTGATGTCTTTTTTGTAGTGTAGCTGCTCTGTATTAAAATATATCTGTCTCTTCTCGGGTCTTCTTTGTTTTGTCAGTTAGTTTTTCTTAGTGCTCACCATTTGTAGAATCACTCAGCAGTGACAGGAAAACTCTTGGGGCGCAAATATTTTTGAAGTGTAAATATTTGATCATCCAGGAATTAGAGCTTCTATGTTGCACTGGGTATAGCTGGCAATTCACTCCAAAAACAAAATCACAATTTGGCAAGACTCGTGAATACATAACCACAAACAAATGCCAGTACACTCACTGTGACTGTTTGTTTGATGGTGTCCATGCCAGATGGAGGAGGTTACGATTACCAGTGGGCAGAGATGCGCCGGGAAAAAGTGGAATACAGAGTTCAAAGAACACATTTCCACCAAAACAAACACACCATTTTTTTCTCCTGACAGCTAAAATTGTCATGTGTGAACGACTTAAGTAGATGAAGGAAAAACATGAGGATTGGATAGAGAGAGTAAATGGTAAAAGGCAGGGAAAATTTGACAGAGAGTAGGAGGTGTAGGAGTATCAGGGGAGGCTAAGAAAAAAAACAGTGTCAACGTTAGAGAGACAGAACCCAGACAGACACGGAGAAACAAGGAAAAGGCCATGGAAAGAAAAACATAGAGGGTGATGCAGCCAATGTGTGTGGGTGGCTGATAGATGCAGTGATGGGGGGCTGTGCATGCATGTGTGTGTGTGTCTATGTGTGTCTTGGTGTTTGCGGCAGAGGAGGTGGACAGATTTTGGTGCATCATTAATCAGCAACACCTCCCCTGACACTGTCTAGACAGCTGTCTGAGAGCTGCCCTGCTCCATTGCACTCTCCTCCCTCTATCGGTGATGCACCTTTCTCTCCCACCTTCCCTCCCTCTATTTGTCTGGCTCTATATATTTTATTTTTCTCTCTCTCTCTTCCATCTCTTTCTGTCTTTACCTCTCTAGCTCTCCTTTACCCTTCTTCCTCTCTTTATCAACATGGCTCTCTCTTTTTTTCTGTACATTACATTACATTACTTTTTTCTGTAATCCATCCATCCCTCTCTTTATCTCAATAGTCTTCCCTTTAATCCATTCACTTCCTCTCTTTCTGTGCCTCACTTTCAATTGATCTGATCCTCTATCCCCCATTTTTAAAATGTTTTTCCAGTCTGATGGTCTCTCCATCCTAGCGGCCTTGTCAGTGTAGGTTGACTATTGGAGCCAGAGTCAGATGGAAATGGATTCCCTTTGACAGGGACTCTCCTTAGCAATGTGTTGTATTAACAAAAATTTGAGAAATAATAATTGATGTGAAGCTCTCTGGTGGAAGCTTCACTATGAAGCAGTGTGTTGAATTTTTTTTTTTTTTTCACTGTAAATAAACCGTAATGTCTTTGAAGGAGGCCTATTTTGCTCATTTTTGTTCAATTTTAATTAGAAAAGGTTTACAGGCTCCAATGTCCAGAAAATGCTTTAGTTTCTTTATTCTATTCATTGCTCTCTCTCTCTCTCTCTCGGAAAACTCTTATTATCTACTCACCACTATGCTGATGGAGTGGTGAGTGAAGTGTTTGAGTCCAGCGGTAAACGGCGTTGCAGCCAAATCAAATACAATTGAAGTAACATACATAATAAAATGCCTCCATACTGCTACTGTGGTGTCATCCAAGTGTCTGTAAGCCCCGACATTCAAATTCGACTCGAACCAGCGTCATTTACACCATGTCTGTAGCCTAAATGTCCGCTACCAGAAGTAGTGATGCTAGCAGAAGTAGCGATGCTAGAGGAAGTAGCAATGCTACCGCACACCCTGCACGTTCCCTTTGGCGAGAGCTTGTGTGTGCGTGCGGTATGTGCATGTGAACATGAACGCGGCTTCAGAAGAGGACACAGAGGACATATAGGCTAAATGACGCAGTTCCGAGTCGAAATTGAATGTCGGAGCTTACGGACACTTGGATGAAACCACAGGAGCAGTATGTAGGCATTTTCGTGACATGTAGTAAAATAAATAAATAAATGTGGGGGCAGAGAGACAGAGAGAAGGGGAGAAGTGCTCAGTGCATGATGGGAGTTCCCCCAGCAGTCACACCTACAGCAGCATAACTAAGGGATGGTTCAGGACTCACCTGATCCAGCCCTAACTATAGGCTTTATCAAAAAGGAACATTTTAAGTTTGACCTTAAATACAGAGATGGTGTCTGCTTCCGAACCTAGATTGGGAGCTGGTTCCACAGGAGAGCAGCCTGGTGGCTGAAGGCTCTACCTCCCATTCTACTCTTACAGACCCTAGGAACCACAAGGGAGCCTGTGTTTTGGGAGTGAAGGGATCTATTTGGACAATACGGTATTATGAGCTCTTTGATATATGAAGGGGCTTGATTGTTAAGGTCTTTATAGGTGAGGAGCAGGATCTTGAATTCTATTCTGAGTCCAGTCCTGCTGCAGCACTTTTTACCAGCTGGCGGCTTCATAGATATGTACAGCTGGGTGTCATCTGCATAAGAATGGAAGTGTATGTGGTGCTTTATGATGATGTTGCCTAAAGGGAGAATATATAGGGGTGAAAAGTATCGGTCCAAGGACAGAATCTTGTGGTACTCCATGACTAACTTGTGTGTGCATGGAGCAGTCATTGTTAACATTAACAAATTTTAATCTATCTGATAAATATGATTTAAACCAGTCTAGTGCCATTCCTTTAATCTCTACATTCCATGTTCCAGTCTCTGTAAAATAATCTTGTGATCTATGGTGTCAAATGAGGCACTAAGATCCAACAGGATGAGTATAGGGACAAGTCCATTATCTGAGGCTATGAAAAGGTCATTAGTAACTTTTAACAGTGCTGTTTCTGTGCTGTGATGGATTTTAAATCCTGACTGAAGTCTTCAAACAAACCATTACTATCTAAGTCAGAGGTCTTCAACAGGGGGTCCCGCGGAGGTACTGCAGGGGGGTTGCGGAATTTTTGGTTGATTAGACAATTTATTTTTTTAAATCTATTAAAAAAATTTCCAACCAATTTTTTTCCCACAAATTTAAATGTCTTTAAATACACATTAACATGAATCTGTGAATTATTTTAATAGCTCAGTGTTGTATGCAAGATGTATGTTTATAAATGGCAGTGGCACCCTGTACCTTGCAAATGTTTAAAATAAAAACATGAATATATGAACCTGTGTATTATTTGAATAGCTTAGTATTGAATGCACAATAACAGGGTAGCTATGTTTATACATGGCACTAGGCCCAGTTTAATATAAAACACAATTTTATACAATATATAGTAGGGGGTCCCTGCTCCATCTCTCCATCAGTTTGGGGGTCCTTGGCCTGAAAAACGTTGAAGGCCCCTGATCTAAGTAATCAAACAGCTGGTTAGCAACAACTTTTTCAAGGATTTTGGAAATGAAGGGCAGGTTTGATACGGGTTTATAATTAGCTAACACCTCTGAATCAAGAGTTGGCTTTTTACAATGTTTAAATGTTGGGAGTGTTTACATTAAATTCATTGTTTTACACAGGCAAAACATAATTTAACAGCATTTTTGTGTAGTGATTGTGTTCGGTGACATGCAGTTCTATCTATGGATATTTAAAAAGGTTTCACAGGTTGCTTTATAAACTCAAAACAGAGACGATACAGCATTCATCAGTACAAGTCAATTAAATTTCTCTCATCTCTCTCCCCCCTCCTCACCTCCTTTTACCTTTCTTCTTCACCCTTTCTGCATCCTTCTTTCTCTCACTTTCCCAGATATTATACACTCCCCAGGCCAGGGATCGCTTCACTGCTCCCTCCTTTATGCAGCGTGACCGCTTCAGCCGCTTTCAGCCCACCTATCCCTACTTGCAGCACCAGATTGACCTTCCGCCCACCATATCGCTGTCGGACGGCGAGGAGCCCCCACCATATCAAGGGCCCTGCACCCTGCAGCTCCGCGACTCTGAGCAGCAGATGGAGCTCAACCGCGAGTCAGTGAGGGCGCCACCCAACAGGACCATCTATGACAGTGACTTGATCGACATGGGAGGAGGTGGGAGTCTGGGTGGCATTGTGGGTGGAGGGATAGGGATGGGAGGTGGTGGTCCGAGGCCGCCCAGCAGTAACATGGGCATCAGTGCAGCCAACTCCAGCAACCACGGATGCTTGGAGGGCCCCCCACCGGCATACAGTGAGGTGATGTGCCACTACCCCGGCTCTGCATTCTTTCCACACCAGCACAGCAATAACCCGAGGGTAGGGGGCGCAGGGAGCAGGACAATCCCGCAGCAGAGCCAATCAGAAAGCACAATAGTACCTACAAAGGCCAAGGATGGCCAGCCGGAGGACCTGGTATGACTAAAAGGCTAGCAAAGCAGGCTTGGCCACCCACCCCAGACTGAGAAATGTCTCTCCACTTCAACCCTGATGATCAATAAGTGTTCTTGCTCTCTGTCTCTCTGATGTCCTCCTTTCACACTCTCATGCACAAACAAATATCAACCTTAGCTAAAACTAAACAAGGAATGTGAGGAACAAAGAGTTGATTCGGGATATATGCACTGCGTGAAGACTTTTTTAAGAAAGAAACATATAAGAAAGAAACATACTGCTAGCATAGATTGAAACCATTTGCTTTATTTGTCCCCTCGGGTGATGGCTCCATCTTTGGGAACTGAAAATTATGATTTTCATTTTTGTTTTCTATTTTTTATTTTGATTCTTTTCTTTCCTTTTTTTCCGGACTTGTGCACAAAGCAAGAACTGAGGTGAGAATTAAGGACATGAAGAGAACACAACAAAACCTGAGCCTCACAAACCCAAATCTTAGTGCCAAGGTTCACGAGGAAACAAAACAAAGGGTGGAAATTACTCATTATGACATTGAAAACACGAGCAAGAAAAGTTGCACTATCCTTTAGCTGTTAAAGAGAAGATGGTATGTGATGATAATTATTCTGATGTTTTGTTTAGTTTTATTTTGTTTGTTTTCTTGGGGTTTATTTTTGTCCTTTACATGAATGGACTGACCGAACTTAAGCTCCAAAGGAGCAAAAAACTAAAACCAACAACAAGTATTATAAGCTTAAATCCTTCCTTTGAAAACCACAAGAAATGCTTGTACCCAGCCTACGGTATCACTGTCGGCTGATACCACAGGCACAGCAAGACTTAGTAAGAGAATAACCTCGTACTGCTTCATGTCTTAGTAAACTTCAGCCTCATGGGGATGGAATCTGCTGTGTAACCAGCTGCTGGTTGGACAAAACATCTCTAAATCCTCTGGTGGTTTGTTACAGGATTTGAAGATGGCTTTCCAAAGCCAGAGTAAACTATTAGATTGATGAGAGCTGCTTGGTGAGACCCATACCAACAAGTGGTTAATCTGGCCAGCTGGTTGGATATCAACCTAATCTTAAACAGCTGAACTCGATAACAAAATATCTACATGTCTGTCCAGCAGCCTGGTCACAGCAAATATGTCTTTTCTCAACCCTGTCCTGACCTCTGAGCACTTGACACTTCCTCTTTCCAGTTTCCTGCATCTATAACTCCACCTATCCCCTTGACCTCCTCTCATTGCTCATCTTGGCATGAACAGTTATCTGCCAACAGCCACACTGAAACTCGAACCCTGCCACCATAACAACATAAACACAAAACAACAACAAGAAGAAGGCTACTTAAAGTCTCTTAAGTCACAAAAACAAGACTTTACAAAGTAATCAGGTTTAAGATGAAAATTGTGGTTAAAGTGAAAGGGCTATGGGAGGGTTAAAAAACATTTATGAAAATCTAGCCATTTTCTCTGCTCATCGTTGCCTTATCTACTCGCTCTTGTGCTTTTTCTATTTCTTGCACTCTCTCCCCCCCCCCTGCCCCCACCCCCAAAATGCATCCCAGCTTTGTAACAGTGTTCATCATTCCCTCCTTTCATCCATGTGCAGAAAAGGTGTGTGCAAATGATGACAAGTCCGCTGAAGCCCTTTAAAGTAGACCGGAGTGGAGACCTTGTTTGGCAGTGTGCTTTTGCTGTCTTCTCCCTGTGTGCTTACTGTGTGTGAGGCGTGTGTGTGTGCTTGTGCGTGTGTGTGTGTGTGTGCGCGCGGCATTGTCCTTGTTAACCATTATTATTAATTAAGCTATTAATTAGAATTCAGTTGAGTGTCTCTTTAAAAAATCACAGATGCACTATGGTTATTAACATAGGGTGGAAGTGACCTCAGGGTAAAAGCTTAAACAAAGGGCACGCAGTCCTCCCACAGGCTCCATTAAAGCTGCACAGTGAAAACAATGTAAACTGAGCAAAGTACAAACTGCAGCTATAGAGACTGAGACTACTCAAACAACAAAAAATAAGAACTAAATCTTGAGAAAACTATTTTGCTTTGTCTTGTAGAAGATTAGAGGAGAAGGCTGGTGTTTATTCTAAATGTCATATGTATAAATTTCATGAAAACACAAAGTAATCTTAACTCTTTGTGACTTCTGTACGCTGGCTGTGGCTATCAACCTCAGGACCATTGATTCATACTGAAGACTTTAATGTTATCTGTTATCCATTTACTAAAACAGATGGGTTACCAATCTGATCCCCACACATACAACCAACTTCTTTCACGTCATTGATTGAGCAAACCCCTTCTGCAAATGAAGACTGTGATAGATGGTGGAAGGCCCCAGGAAACTGGAGCTGTTTTCAATGTCAAGAACACATTTTAGGGGCTCACCAAAACTGGGTTTCATCTTCTTTTTAATATAAAGCCCCAGACATGTCCACATTAGCCCATCTGTAGTTTTAAGAAGAAATACTGAATATTTTAGACTATTTTCAGTGGCAGCTTACACATGTTGTACTTTAGTCTTGTGAAAAGGCCTATTTGGGTGGATTCAAAAGTCAGTGTCTATTTATGCTAATCAATGGTGTTACCAAGTGCAGCACTGTCACTGATGTGTTTAAATTGTTTTTCAAACAACAGTGGAGGCCAGTGACAGAAAGGGGATGAGACACTTTGATTGGTTTTGATGTTTGTTGTGTTTTTAGCAGATATACAGACCATTACAAAAGCCTAAAATATCACCGGATTTCTCCTTTAGTTTGTATTATTGGTGTTATACAAAAATCACACTTTTTATATTATTTCATGTATTTTGCAAATAAGAAAAGTACATTCATCTGTTGGAACACAGCTATCATTTGAATTTAATACTGACATTATCTTGATACATGATTAGTAGAGACTAAAGAGAGTATATTAATGCAGCAGATAAGAACAGCACATATCTCTTATGTTCTGTTATCATCTGTCTCTCTCTCTGTGTGTGTGTGTGTGTGTGTGTGTGTGTGTGTGTGTGTGTGTGTGTGTGTGTGTGTGTGTGTGTGTGTGTGTGTGTGTGTGTGTGTGTGTGTGTGTGTGTGTGTGTGTGTGTGTGTGTGTGTGTGTGTGTGTGACTACATCACTGCTGCTATTGTTGTTGCTGCTACTGCTACCATTGTTGCTACTGCTGCTTCTTATGTCCCTTCCCAAGTTCCCTCGCCTATAATTGAAAGGAGAGAAATACCTGTCAGAACATTTTGTTACACAGAAAGGTCTGGGAGAAGATACTGTCCCAACACATGCCCTTTGTCTATACAGACCTTCTTTCTTTCCTTCATTCTGTTTTCTCAGCTTGTTCTGTCTGCACAGTCATATTGTATGTTCTAAAGATACATTTTATGTTTTCTACAAGGAGGTTTGCATGTTACTATTATGTGAGTAAATAAGGTGCCAGACCACACCTTGGTGAAACTGCTGCTTGGAATCCTTATAGGTGCTTAATGTGAGGGCTGACCGTCAGCCTGTCTGGCCGACTGGAACAGAAACATGTGAGGGAGAGTTGGTTAAGATTGCCTTAAAAAGATAATTTCCATCTCTTTGCAAAGTATAGTTCCAGTGCTGACACGCTTTCCTGGAGTGTGGAGTGCTTTTCCAAAATTTCTTCACTTCTCGAGCTCCTCCATAATTACAGACTGAATCTAACCACAGGACCAGCACTCCGTGTGTGTGGGGGAGGGGGGGTTTGTTGACAACATAATAACCTGCAGATCAGCCTTGAAAAAAAATGTTTAGCTCTGAGTTATGACTGGATTCACTGACAATGTTTACAAAGCGTGTTTCCATTGTGCCAGACAGGAGTGTTGGTTCCCAGTGAAGCAGCTTAAGCCATTTCATTCAGTAACAGGCCACGTGTGGAGCAGACATTGGAACCCACTTGCACTCAAAAAGCTCCCACCTTCGTTGTGCCTCACTTCTAACGGTGCTTTTTTCAGTAGTCTGTCTTTCTGTTTATTTGTAAGGTGCTGTATATAACTTGAATATATTATGCACATATCCTACCCAATGGGTAGAAACCACAACATTTTTTGTGAATGATGTAATATAATGTATAGACAATATAAGAATTTTAAGAAGGAAGCATCAAATTTGTATATGCCTACAGTAAAAAAATAAATAAGTACTTTGTCTTTTTTAATGAGAAAACATGGTTTGCAAGTTATGCTTAGAATATGGTTGTAACCCAAATACAAACATAATATTTTGCTATAAATGATAGTGTGTTGTGATAAGGATAACTTCTGGTTTGAGCAAGTTGTTGAGAAATATATATTTTCTTCTGAGAACAAGCAGTCACAATAAAACTAGAACACACTAGAAATGCTATAGATGTAGCTGAATGTTGGGCTATAAATATAGCATTTCAGCTGTTCAGAATTGGAATGGTTAATGTTTTAATACTTGATTACTGAACAGAAAGGAAAAAGGTTTATTTCCCACTCTTTTTTTTGTGGTCAAGATTAGACAGTTGCACCAGTGTGAAAAATGCATATTTAACTGTCATTGAACTTTTCTCTCTTTTATTTATCTTGTTTCTACATTGCAATATTATATTTGGCACATTATATTGAAACAAGAGTGATGTTTAATCTTCAGTCATTTATTTACAGTATGTACTGAAAACAACGTCACTGTAGAGTAACAGCAGAGCATGTTTATTCTTACCTATAGACGATGTACATAGCAACACGCCATTTCCTCTTCAAAGCAACAAATAAGGGGCAGTAACTTTGGTTAGAGCTTGGCTCTTGTTCCTCCAATAGACCAGTTTTTTTTTCTGTTTCCTGCACTAGCTTGGGCTCTGACTGATAATTATTTAAATTCTGCCCCTGCAGTGTGCTCCCTCTTTCCACTTGTAAGAAGTCTTTACTCAAATGCTGACTAGTAGCTATTTTTACTGTTCCAGATAACAATAACAATTATAATAGCAAAGATAGCATCTCAACCGTTTGGTACCATAGGACTGCTTCCATCATTGGTTTTGTAACATCAGTTTGTTTTATTTGCAAAGATTTATTATTCTCATTCTCCCCTTCTCCCTCTGTGCTCAGCCACAGAAATAAAGTTGTGTTTTTGCCTCTTTTTATTTAAGCAATTGTGATGTAATAGGGTTTAGGCCTAAGGTCTGTTATTGCAATACTTTTACAGAAAAAATAGAAAAAAATATTGCTCTAAGTGCTGTTGTAGTCAAAGATTTTATGCTTGTACTTATGCTGTAGTTAAACTGCAGTGTAATGAATAAAACTTAAAAAGTGATTACTCTGCTGGTCTCCCTGTATATTTTGTTTCCCTTAGCCCTATATGGATACATTTTTTTGTAATGTGATCACTGGAGTCAGGGCAAGCGGTTCAGCTCTTGATCTCTCCTCTGATGCAGCCAGATAACATGAACAGAATTGAAGGCAGATCAGCAACTTATCCGGCTAGTTAGCCTGGTTTCTGTGTTGTTTGATGATGCAGGTTGAGGATATGATATATAAAGCAAGGAGGGGAATCAGATTTCCACTCTCTCAGAGTTAGAAAGTCAATGGAGCGGCTTAAAATCACAGAGAGATGGTCAGAGATTCTTCTTATAAAGAAGGCGTCACAATAGGATTCAACCAAGCCATAGTATAATAATAGTAATTCTCTAATTAGAGAGATGACTATGACTATAACAGAGTGTGGGTCAATAACAATAACAGAGCCTAATAGAGTTCACAAATAGTTCAAACATGAAATATGAAAAATGTGCGAAATTGTTCATAGTCATAAATTTGAGTATTGCTAGTGCTGCTCACACCTCTGATAGGCTTACATCTCTATAAAAATCTAAAATCGTATTCCTCGTGCAAATAATTTGGAATAATTTCGAGTGCACTTGAACGTATAGTGGTAACTATTATTATTATTACTATTATATGAATTGTTGTTGCTATCAAAATAACATCTTTACACTCATATTGTTTTTATTATAACTAGTCTGAGCTGAAACCTGATGGTGCACAAGTGTTCCTGGTCTCTCTCTCCTCTCTCTCCTCCCTATCCCCCCTATCTCTCTCTCTTTTCTCCACTCTTTTCCACCCATCTCTCCTCTCATCCCCATTTTTGTGGTCTGCTTCTGCTAGAGGTTTCTTCCAGTTAACGAGGGAGTTTTTTCTCTCGACAGTCGCCAGAGTGCTGCTCATTGTGGGAACGGTTGGGTTTCTTTATACATTTTAAGGTCTTGATATGGAAGCCCATTTCCGCCACTGTGATGAAGATACAAATCCTGTATCTCATAATTATGACTTAATATGTCATTATTATGAGATATGTATTGGCAGTTTTTATATTTGTGTTATAATTAATAGATGAAACAGACATATGTAGAAGGATGAATGAACAAAATGTGGTTCTCGTGGTTTAACTTAACTTTACAAGTGTTGCTTAAGGTAAAAGATTATTTATGGCTTCCTCCCTTGTGTGACACAGGGCAAATGGTCACCGCAGGGGTTTACTTAGTGTGTCTGAAGTGAAGGCGTGAGGGGATCTCTGCATGGTATACAGGACTGGGGTCTTTTGTGTTGTAAACGAAGATAGGAGATCTCGGAGACAGATTGTCTCACACCAGAAGTCACACCAGGGGTTTCGCACAGAGAGGGAGACAGGATGTCTGCTCACCCTGGTCAGACATCAAGAAGCTGAAGAATACCTTTTGCTCCTCGCAGGGAGGGGCTTATGATGTATAAGAATCTGACTCTCCTGTTTCTCTGTGCTCATTCTATACACGCTACACTAGGTGGCTGTGTGGGGTGAGTCCACCTGCAGGTGTTAGAATTGAACTTACCGAGAGACAATGTATGACAACGTATGACAATGTGTGATAGTGTACGATTATGTATAGTTGTGTATTATTAAACAGAAATTGCCACCACAGATACTATCTCATTATTATGAGATACTATCTCATTATTATGACTACATAATACAATACATACAATACATTGTTAACATTGCATGCCTGTCAAGCTCATCCAAGATAATATGTTGGAATGGAGAGAGTGGCACCACTGTACAGTTTTCTAAGAGAAGTCTTTCTGCTGACACCAAAACACACTCAAATGAAAAACACCAGAAAGAATAAACTGGTCCATAGTCCAATATGCACTCTTTCAAATGAACATGTAAATGCATGTTGGGGGTGCAGTGCAATGGGCCAAACAGTTCGACAAATTTTGAGAGAAATGTCCGCAGGTATCTATCTGTTACTTCCAGTCTCTTGATGAATATGACTCTGGAGCAGAGTATGATACAAGCCTGCACAAAGTCAAACCACATGTCATAGTGTCTGCTGTCAATAAGCCCCTTCAGACAAAACGGAGAGTAAATTGTTATCCAGTTTTTCCACTGATCTGCTGTAAATCCTGTGAAACCAGATGAAATTCGTAGGGGAATTCTTCCAACCTCGTAAGGTACTTTGATGTTCTCTACTCTAGTTTGAAGTTCATCAAGGCTCTTTGTTGTTAAAATTCCTAGTTCTGTACATAGCAACGCACCACAGGCATCTGCACACTGGGGCAGATTCGGACAGATTGCCACCCAGATCCTACGACCCAGAGGCTGCAAAGAAGCATTTTAAGTCTCAAATGATACCCCACATCCGGGTGTAGGCTGCATTTGGCTGACACTGCTTGGGCCAGTTTTGTTTGTTCAAAATGTACACACTGTAAATAAAGCTTTGATTCAACATTTACAGCATAAATGTTTTTTCTCTTTGCCCCAAAAATGTATATTCACGTCATTGATATAGTGTAGCCAATATGATAACAATGACATGAATATATATAGCATCAAGCATCTGCAGTGTTTTTGGTATAGGCTTACTAATAATTCATATTAATAAATAAATATAAGCAACAATAATATTATAATTATTATTATTATGATTATTATAATTATCATTGTTATTGTGTGGGAGGGGTTTTCCCACGTGTGTATTGCAATGACCCAGGGTGACCAATAGCAACAGATCTACCAGCCAATCATGAGTGACTTTTCGTTTCAAAGGTCTGTGGTTTCATCCAATGGTGAAGCGAGAGAAGTTCTCACCAGCGGTTTCACTGCGATTCATATGCTAATTGGATCAAACCTTCGCTCCGCGACTCCCCGGCAGCACTCCCACTCCTCAGCCCCCCCCCATCCCACTGCGCTACCAGGAGTACGTTTCTGCCAATTTGTGTCACGGGCAAATGCGGAATTCGCATCCTGTAAACAGGCACTAACTGCCAGGAATTAGGCGAGTTTGCAGGCGTTTGCAGGGGCGAAAATTCTGCTTTTCGTGCAGTGTTTGAGAGGCTGGTCCTTAAACACATAAAATCCTCTCTCCCTCCCACTCTGGACCAACCCTAATTTGCATACAGAGCTCACAGCTCGACAGAAGACGCCATCAACACAGCTCTTCACATTGCACCAACTCACCTGGAACACCCTAGCACATATGTGAGAATGCTGTTTGTTGACTTTAGCTCTGCTTTTAATACGATCATCCCAAGCAAAATGGTATCCAAACTTCACGATCTGGGTGTCAGTGAGCATACATGTAGATGGATTAAGGACTTTTTAACAAACTGCCCACAGTGAGTCAGATTGGGGTTCCATCACTCCCCGACCCTGACGCTTAGTACTGGAGCCGCCGCAGGGTTGTGTGCTAAGTCCTTTGCTATACACTTTATACACCTACGACTGCACACCAACCCAACCCACATCACAAACACAATCATTAAGTTTGCAGATGACACAACTGTGGTGGGGCTGATAAAAAACAACGAAGAGTCTGCCTACAGGGATGAAATTCAAAAACTGACTGCATGGTGCTCGGCCAACAACTTGGCACTCAACCACTCCAAAACAAAAGAACTGATTATCGACTTCAGGAGGAAGAGACAGGAACCAGCCACTCTATACATCAAAGGAGGCGAACTTCAAATTCCTGGGCACACACATCTCCCAGGACTTCTCATGGACTGTTAACACCACCTGTCTGGTGAAAAAGGCACAACAGCAGCTCTACTTTTTAAGGACACTGAGGAGAGTAAACCTGTCCCAGTAGCTGCTGCTGTCTTTTTACAGATGTTCTGTGGAAAGTATCCTCCCACATCCTGGTGTGGTTTACAAGCTGCACAGCGGCTGACAAAAAAGCACTACAGAGAGTGATTACCTCAGCACAGAACCTCACCAACACTCAACTACCTTCTCTTACCGACATATACAGAGTCCGATGCTGGCGTCGGGCCACAAACATAACCCAGGAATCGGCCCACCCAGGTAACCACCTGTTAGCTCTGCTGCCCTCTGGGAGGGGCTACAGGTCTACTAAGAGCTGCACCTCCAGATTCCTGAATAGTTTTTATCCATCTGCTATAAAAGAACTGAATTCACAGTAGAACTGTGAACTGAACTCGGGTCTGTGCAGTATCACAGGTAATATGCATTAATATTATATTATCCTGGTGTAAGTGCTGTACTAATTTAATACTTATAATCGTCTATGCAATATCTATTTATTTACATGAGTGGTTGGTCAATCTTTGATCTTTGTTTTCTTTTAACTGTTATTGTCTCTTTGTAGTACTTAGAGTCGCACTTAAGTTTGGTTGTACAGCTGTTCAATGGCAATACACGCTTGAATTGAATTGGCTAGCAACAGGCATTAAAATGAGAGATTGACAGGCCTGCCAGCCAACCAGTATCACACTGACAGGTCCTGTATGAGCTTGACAACGAAACATCCGACTGATTTACAAACCACACAGACCAATCAGTGTTGAATACATACACATGGTGTTTTGTTTATGTTTTTTTATTGGGTAAGGTAACTAAAAGAACGCCAGAACCTGCTAACCCTCCATGTAAGCACTGAAAACATATGTAATGCTAGATGTAATTGTTATTTTGACGCTGAATGGCTGAACCAAACACTGCAGTGGATGGTATGACCGTCCCAGGAGAAGAGAGGAGCACAACAGGACTTAGCTAAAGAGGAGACACTGAGAGGAAACTAAGTGTATATTTTGATTCTGCAAATTAGCAATGATTTCCATCAACTTGAAATTCGAAACGATTGTACAGATGTTGTTTCATCAAAAAGTCACAGGATGGCGCTGTAGATGTTGTGTTGGGTCAACGCTACCGACTGAGAATGCAAACGACTGAGAATGTGTCATTCGCCGAGAGGTCACTCATTACTGAAAAGTTAGTAAACCGTTCATCTTTAAATACTAATTATACATAAAAGCAAAACTCAGTTCTTTGAAAATGATTAATCAATGGGACAGTCTGCATGAATTTGATTATTTTCAAACTATTTCTTCTCTGTGACGGTGGTGTGAAGACCAACATTAGTCAATTGTGACCTTTTCATATACAGTCTATGATTGTGACTTCTAAAGTTAACTGCACACACTAAGCTAACACAAAGTAATATTAACATAACCCCAGAGTGTGTTCAAGTAAGATAAGGTGTCACATCCAACAAGAGTTAGTCTGGATTAGCACAATTATATTCAGTAATGCTATATTATGGTATCAAATATAGGCTAATAGCATAAATGTAGCTAATACAGTCAGTTCAAATAGTTTCCATTTGTACCTTACACTTTTTCTAGAGCATCAAAAACCCAAGATACCAAAAAGACAGTAATGTTAGTTCTATATCAGTCCTGATGTTAACTGCTAATATCAGGACACATCTACAATATATATATAAGGAGACTATAGTAATTGAAAGACTCATTTATTTATTTTCTTAAGATAATATTGCCTCTGATGGATGTACTAATATGTATTAATGTAATGTAACTATGTAATATTTCTTTCTCTATTCCCTTTGAAATGCCAGGCTCCACAATGAAAACCTGAATATCTTGCATGCAACATCAAATTGTGGAGGATCCAATACTGGGGATTTTGTCTTTATGTTTACAAGTCTAATCTAACTAACATTCAAGTTACTTTCAGTCGACATCCTGGAATACATCAAAATGTATTTACCCTGTCCTTAATCTTTATTCTTTCTAACCCGCCGAACTGTACACTAGACCCTGCACACCCTGCACCCCCAGCTCCTACCACAGCACCATCCACATGCCATTCACCTCCTGGACCAAGTTCCCCACACTCACACACCAATCAGTGCTGTTCACCAAAGTATCCAGGTAAGAACTTGTAAATAAATCCTTTACGTAAAGTATGTTTACCCCACATTTTCATTTTGAATGTGTACTTTCAATATGGTTTAAACAGGGTTCTGTAGTGGAAATTTGAGATGTGAAATAATGAGTTTCTCAGACCGGAGTTGTCTTAGAGTTTTAATTATTAGCTCTGCAGAGGGTTAAACAGCCAGCAACATGGCTCAGAGTGCAACCACGAGTAGTTAAAAAGGAAGGTTTTTATACAATGTGATAAACAGGAAACATCAGCATCACTGCTACAGCAAGAGGAATCAAACCCAGCACCCAGTTGCACAGATAAAGGTCAAAGAGGAGGTGAAACCCTAACCCACCCTTAAATATCATGTGAAAATGTCTTTACCTTGTGTTACTTTTTTTCTCTTTTGCCTAGCTGTACATTAGACCCTGCACCTCCATTTCCTACCACAGCACCATCCAGATCCCATTCACCTCATGGACCAAGTTACCAACCCTCATCTCCCCACACTCACACTCCAAACAGAGCTTTCCACCAAAGTATCCAGGTAAGACCCTGTAAGAGACCAGCCACATTGGCAACTGTGGAGGTGAGGGGGCTGCGAGAGCACCCTCACTAGCTGGAAAGCTAGTCGCCAGTTGCTGGCCCTTTATGTTCTGAGTTTGGTTGTAATTATTAATAAAGTATGCTTAAAAGCAACACGTGTGTCTCTGGCTGTGTGTGGGAGAGCCCTGTGGCATGGTCTACTGCCACAGCAACATTTTCAGTTTTCAGCAACATTTTCAGTGTGTAGTAATATGTTATTAAACTATGGGAAACAGAATGTATTGCCCTAGTTATGTGCCTGGTAGATAGATTTAAGTATTAACCCTTGTGTTGTTCCTGGGTCTAATTGACCCAGAGTGTGTGTGTGTCTGTGTGTGTGTGTGTGTGTGTGTGTGTGTGCGTGCGTGCGTGCGTGCGATCATACGCAAGCCCTGGCCGGTCAGGGTTAAAGTTAGGTTGACCCAAGGATTGTCATTATCCAATTCTCCTGCGGTAATTGAGACCAATGGATTGTCATTCTCGATTGTCATGGGAGGGGTCATTTAGACCCCCAGAGAGGGCGCTGTGGTGCTCTGTGGGGGTCATTTAGACCCACACCTGATTCCAATTGAAAATCAAGGGGGGGTACATTAGACCCACATATAAGTCTCAGTGTGCCACTCTCTCACGGACCATGGCACGATGTCGCGTCAGGAGCGTTTCACCAGAGAACAGGTTCTCCAACAGCTATTCTCCCGGCAACCATCCTCTGAACCCAGAGACAGAGAGGACGGAGACTACGAAGATGAAGACGGCGACGGTGACGAAGACCCAGTGGGTGATGCTTCTGCAGATTCGTCATCCTTGGAAGAAGAAGGAGGAGGACAAGACCACGGCGACACCACCACCACCGGACTCGTGGAAAGAGAGACCTTAGGAAATAACATGGTCCTCGAGGGCGTATGGCCGAGAAGAGGGCTCCTCCTCCTCCTCCTCCTCCTCCTCCTCCTCCTCCTCCTCCTCCCCTCCTCCTCCTCCTCCTCCTCCTCCTCCTCCTCCTCCCCTCTCTCCTCCCCTCCTCCTCTCCTCCTCCTCCCTCCTCCTCCTCCTCCTCCTCCTCTCCTCCTCCTCCTCGGCTCAAAGCGGGGTCCTCCGGGGCCCCACGATCCATGCGATGTCCCGCACCGGTGACCTAGCCTCGACGTTCCACCTGTTCATCACACCGACAGTAGAGAACATCATACTGGAGATGACGAATCGGGAGGGTCGTCGAAAATACGGTGACGAATGGAAAGGGATGGATGAGACCGACCTGCGCGCCTACGTAGGGCTGTTGATCTTAGCGGGCGTGTACAGGTCCCGGGGCGAGGCCGCCGCCAGCCTGTGGGACGCCTAGAGCGGCCGGGCGATATTTCGTGCCACGATGCCCCTAAAACTCTTCCACACGTACTCCAGACTGCTGCGCTTCAACGGCCGCGAGATGAGACGCATGAGACGAGCCACGGACAAATTGGCGGCCGTGCGAGAGGTCTGGGACACGTGGGTGTCGCGGCTACCGCACCTCTACAACCCAGGGCCCGAAGTGGCCGTGGACGAGCAACTGGTTCCGTTCAAAGGTTAGTCTTTTTTCTTTTTTTTTATATTATTATTGTTATGTTATGTATGTTATGTTATGTAGATAGCGGCTGCTAGTCCTCGTCCTCATCTCCTCCTGTTTTTCTCCCTAGGCCGGTGTCCATTCCGTCAGTACATGCCCAGCAAGCCGGCGAAATACGGGATCAAGTCGTGGGTGGCATGCGATGCGAAATCAAGCTACGCTTGGAAGATGCAAGTGTACACCGGAAAGCCGAGCGGCGGACGCCCAGATCGGAACCAGGGGTTGCGGGTAGTGCTCGATGTAACGGAGGGACTGCACGGTCGTAACAAGCCCGAGCTCCCAACCGGGCTGCTCGCGGTCAGGGGAAGAGAGGTGTTCTCATCCAAGTTCGCATTCACGCCCACTGCCACTCTTGTGTCCTACATCCCAAAGAAAAACAGGAATGTGGTGCTCCTGAGCACACGGCACCCTGAGGCCGACATCAGCGACCGCGAGGATGGGAAACTGGTCATCGTCCTGGACTACAACCGCAACAAAGGTGGCGTGGACAACCTAGACAATGTGATCGGAACGTACAGCTGCAGGAGGATGACCGCGCGCTGGCCCCTGGTCGTCTTTCACAACATTCTCGACGTCTCTTCCTACAACGCCTTCGTGATATGGAGAGAGATCAACCCAGACTGGATGCCGGGCAAGCGGAACAAGCGGAGGGTGTTCCTAGAGCAGCTGGGAAAGGCTCTGGTGACTCCGTTCATCGCACGAAGGGAGCGCATCCCCCGCACGGCCGCGTCCGCCGCGGTTGTGAAGGCTGTAAAAGCCACCGCCGCCGCCGCCAGAGGAAGAGGTGTCAGATATGCCCCAGGAAAAAGGACTGTAAAACTCACACCATGTGCTGCGGGTGTAACAAATACATCTGCAAGGGCTGCTCACTTGTTTATTGCGCTACCTGTATAGCTGTGTCACCAAAACCAAAATAGCTGTGTCACCAAAACCAAAATAGTCAGAATAAGCTGTAATTACTGTATCCTTTAACAAAGTAATTTAACAGTTACATATTAAATGTCCCTTTCTTTTGGTAAATTAAAATTGTCTTTTAATACATTTATTGATAAGATTCCTTATGATACAAGTCTTTCTAAAGATTATCTAGTATTACCTCCAGTTCAAGTGGATTCACTGTCTGTGAGAGGATATGTTAGAGAGAGAGAGATTCTTGTGATGGATTCAAATAATAATAATCTTTCCATTGCTGCCCCCCATTTTTATGTAAATTGCATCACAAACTAAGACCCATTCTACATTAATGTAACCATGCTGCATTATTATTTCTATGTTCATGTTAATATTTACAATTACGTGTATCTAGTTTACTACTTTATGTTTTCTGTGTGACTATAAAAAATGGACTTTCTTTTTCAGACTGCGATTTACACAACTAGCTACCCATACTCCAAAACATCTCTCAAAGGATTCGAAATGTGGCTGTTTTTTTCAGTTGAATATTGCACATTTATGTTAAGCACTGAATCAAAATCTTTTATGGTTACACTATTCTGTTTATCTTACAATTAATGTGGGGGAAAAAGCAATTTTAGAATGTTTCCAGAGAAATGTGTGCATTGACAACATGTGTAAATGTGTGCATTCCTGGACCAGACATGAAATGTATAGCCCATATTCACAAATCACAATTTGTCGCATAGGGCTTTAACAAGGTGTGACATACTCTGCCCTTAACCCTCAACAAGAGTAAGGAAAAACTACTACAAAACCCTTTTAACAGGGTAAAAAGACCGTAGAAACCTCAGAGAGAGCCACATGTGAGGGATCCCTCTCCCAGGACGGAGAGAAGTGCAATAGATGCCACGTGTAATGGAGAACATCAGAAAGATAAGGGTATTTACAGCATTGGTTAGAATAAACAGTTTGTAGCATAATGGAGGGTCAATGAATTGATGGATTATTGTCAGTAATGGTCGAGTATCTGAGGAGAAATACTATATATCAAGCAGTCTTGTTGTAATCATAGTCCATGGTCAGCAGCCACCACGATCATGATAAAACAACAAGATCGGATGCCACCATAGTCCACAATCATTATCCACTGCCGCCATCAGGATCCACCATCAGCTGCCACCTCGATCGTGGTCCACCACCACTATCAGATGCCAACACGATACAGGATCCACCATTATTATCACCATCAGCCAGCAAGGTACAGGATCCGCCATACAGGATCTGCCATTACGATCATGATCTCTGATACGCGATCCACCATCATAATCCACGATGTGGCCGCAGGGATCTCTACCATCTTACTTGAGAATATCGCTGCAGAGGTTTGCGAAGGTGCACTGGTCGTTCATATCGCTGTATATTTTCGTAGGAATTCACACGAAGTGCATAACTTTTCGTAAGATATATTATGAACCCTTTCGTGAGACTAAGTTGTCTTAAGACATTCCTGAAGTTGAACTAAGTGATTAAATTCATCAGGCTTCATAGATATGTACAGCTGAGTGTCATCTGCGTAACAATGGAAGTGTACGTGATATTTTATGATGATGTTGCCTAAAGGGAGCATATATAAGGTGAAGAATATCGGTCCAAGGACAGAACCTAATGGAACTCCATGACTAACTTGTGTGTGCATGGAGGAGTCATTGTTAAAATCAACAAATTCAAATATATCTAATAAATATGACTTGAACCAGCCTAATGCCGTTTCTTTAATCCCTACATGTTGTTCCAGTCTCTGTATCAGAATCTTATGATCTATGGTGTCAAATGCTAAACTAAGATCAAACAGGATGAGAATAGAGACAAGTCCATTATCTGATGCCATGAAAGGGCAGGTTTGATATGGGTCTATAATTAGCTTAAACATCTGGATCAAGAGTGGGCTTTCTAAGCAGAGGTCTAATTACCACTACTCAAAAGTAGTCAGTTAACAAAGACATATTAATCAGATATGGAACTGTCAATTAGGGGAAAAACTTCCTTAAAAAGTCTAGTTGGGTTAGGGTCTAGTATACAAGTTGTTGGTTTAGAGGAGGAAACTAGTGAGGTCAGTTCAGGAAGATCAATTGAAGAAAAGTGGTCCAAATAGATAGCTACAGGTGGTTCTATGGTTTCTGTACTAGACAATGTATCTGTGCTATTCATGGGGAGGAGGTGGTGAATTTTTTCCCCTGATGGTTATAGCTTCTCTGCATTGGCTCCCTGTAAAATTCAGAATAGAATTTAAGATCCTGCTGCTCACATATAAAGCCCTTAACAATCAAGTCCCTTCATATATCAAAGAGCTCATAACACTGCATTGTCCAAAAAGATCACTTTGCTCCCAAAACACAGGCTCTCTTGTGGTTCCAAAAATCTGAAAGAGTACAATGGGAGGTAGATCCTTCAGCTATCAGGCTGCTCTCCTGTGGAACCAGCTCCCACTCTGGGTCTGGAGGCAGACACCATCTCTATATTTAAGGTTAAACTTAAAACGTTCCTTTTTAATAAAGCCTATAGTTAGGGCTGGATCAGGTGAGTCCTGAACCACCCCTTAGTTATGCTGCTATACGTCTAGACTGCTGGAGGAACTCCCATCATCCACTGAGCACTTCTCCCCTTCTCTCTGTCTCTCTGCCCTCACATTAATTTTACTACGTCACTAAATATGTGTTTTTTCCCTCCCATAGTCTCTTTCTCACTTTGCAGGTATCTCTGACTCCAGAGCTGCAAGATAACAATTATTATTATCAATAATATTTATTATTAATAATTATTCGATGAATTGTTTCTTCTATCATTATTAACATCTTTATACTCTTATTGTTTTCATTCTATCTAGTCAGAGCTGAAACCTGATGGCGCACAAGTGTTCCTGGTGTCTCTCTCTTCTCTCTCCTCTACTCCCCATTTCTTTTTCTCAGCCCTACCGGTCCAGGCAGATGGCCGCTCACATTGAGTCTGGTTCTGCTGGAGGTTTCTTCCAGTTAATGAGTTTTTTCTCTCCACAGTCACCAAAGTGCTCGCTCAAGTGGGAACTGATGGGTTTCTCTATCATTTTTAAGGTCTTGACCTTCTATGTAAAGTGCCTTGAGATAATGTATATTATGATTTGGCGCTATACAAATAAAATTGTATTGAATAGAATTATAACTGTATTTGCAAAGGAGCTGATGAAATCATTGGTTCTCAGAGTTCGAGGAATAGATGGATCAGCCTGGTTACAGTGCTAAAGTGGAACCTAGGGTTGTTCTTATTTTCTTCTATTATGTCCGATATGCCAATTGAGTCTATTAATAAATTAAGTAACTAAGACATGTCATTGGCAACATCTACATAAATGTTAAATTCACCTACTATATTATCTGTCCTCAGATAAAAATTCAGAGAATTCAGATAAAGATTCTGAGTAAGGGGCAGGTGGACTATTTATAATAACTAGATGAACTGGTTTATGTAATTTCAGGCTTGGATGTACAAGGCTGATGACTTTTAAATGAGTTATAACTACCTTTAGGTCGAGGGTTGATAGATAGGTCAGATTTAAAGATTGCTGCGAAAGCTTTACTTCGAGGAATATGAGTATTAATATAGGTGGGGTGCGTTGCTTCATTTAAACCTAAATATTCACCATTTTGCAGCCAGGATTCAGTTGTAGTAAATCGATCTCATGGTCAATAATCAGATCATTAATGAGTCGGGATTTGGGATTGAGTGACCTGATATTTGATAAGACACATTTTATCCTTCTGTTTTTTGTTACTGATATAGTGCTTTTATTAACTATTATCAGGTTTGAATGTATTACTCCTCTCCTGTTTAATGTTGATTTCATGAATATAGGTGGTTGGGGGGCAGAAAAAAATTCTATAGGATATTGTTAGGGTGACTACTCTAATGTAAGTGCAGAGAAGCATGTAAGACTGCAACTCTGCCTCCTGATCTCAACTCTGGATTGTCATGGTGTGGACTTTCTAATTATGTGCACACACCACTAGGCAATGCATTGCACATATTATTATTGCTGGTGTATATTTTTATTATGTGTGCCTAGGATTTTCTAAATTAAACCCCCCAGATAATTAAAGAAAGTTACCAGGAAACCTGAAAGGAGCCTGGATTTTCAAAATAAACCCCCCCAGATAGTTACAGGATGTTAACAGGAAACCCGAAAGGAGGGTGGATTTTCAAAATAAAACCCTGAAACATACTGAGTCCCCTCTCTCGCTCTCTCTCTAACCTGGATCACGATGAAGTGATAGAGCTTGATTGACATGTGAGAGGTTAAATACTTGCCTCTCACTCTGTGTCTCCCTCCATTACTCTCTGTCTCACTATCTCAAAATGGCACAGTCTCTTTCTCTCTCTCTTAAACCAGCCAGTCTGTCTCTCTCTCTCAAACTGAATCGGTGTTAATTTTGGCAGCTATTTTTGATTTGGTCTTAGTCTTTAGACGAAAATGCATATTAGTTTTTTTTAGTCACATTTAGTCATTTTTATCCTTCTTAGTTTTAGTCTAGTTTTCGTTTACGAAAACTCAGAACATTTTAGTCTAGTTTTAGTCGATGAAAACTAATTACATTTTAGTCTAGTTTTAGTCACATTTAATCAATCAATCAATCAATCAAATTGTATTTGTATAGCCCATATTCACAAATCACAATTTGTCTCATAGGGCTTTAACAAGGTGTGACATCCTCTGCCCTTAACCCTCAACAAGAGTAAGGAAAAACTACTAAAAAACCCTTTTAACAGGGTAAAAAGAACGTAGAAACCTCAGAGAGAGCCACATGTGAGGGATCCCTCTCCCAGGATGGACAGAAGTGCAATAGATGTCAAGTGTAAACATGACCAAGATAAAGGTTTTAGCAGCATTGATAAGGGTAAACAGGTGAATTGGTGGATTAATGTCATTAACGGTCAAGTATCTGAGGAGAAGTACTCCTCTCTGTATCAGCAGTCCTGCTGCAATCATAGTCTATGGTCAGCAGCCAGCAAGATCATGATACACCAAGATCGGATGCCACTATAGTCCACAGTCATTGTCCACTGCCGCCATTTAGGATCCATCGTCAGCTGCCACCTCGGTCGTGGTCCACCACCATTATCGGATGCCAACACGATAAAGGATACCACGATCAGCCAGCACGATACAGAATCCGCCATACTGGATCCACCATTACGATCTCTGATACACGATCCACAGAGCCTAATCCATGATGTGGCCACAGCTGCGGCCCCGGATCTGCGGACGATAGGGCAAAGGGACTCCGGGGAAGACGTCAAGTCAGTAACATGTATTGATGGGATATGAATTACATTGATGTGATAACAGTTTGAGAAGTGGAAGGAGAAGCTGGAAAGAGAAGCTCCGAGTGTCATGTGTCCCCCGACCTTCTAGACCTATAGCAGCATAACTAAGAGCGGGTCCAGGATAAGCCTGGACCGGCTCTAACTATAAGCTTTATCAAAAAGGAAGGTTTTAAGCTTACTCTTAAACGTGCAGATGGTGTCTGCCTCCCGAATTGAAAGTGGGAGATGATTCCACAGGAGAGGTGCTGGGTAGCTGAAGGTTCTGGCTCCTACTCTACTTTTAGAGACTTTCGGGAAGACAAGTAATCCTGAGTTCTGGGAGCGCAGTGCTCTAGTGGGGTTATATGGTACTATCAGCTCTTTAAGATATAGTGGTGCCATATTATTAAGGGCCTTGAAGGTGAGGAGAAGAATTTTAAATTCTATTCTAGATTTAACCGGAAGCCAGTGTAGTGAAGCTAATACTGGAGAAATGTGCTCTCTTTTATTGGTTCTTGTCAGGACACGTGCTGCGGCATTTTGGACAAGCTGCAGAGTCTTTAACGATTTACTGCTGGAGCCTGATAGTAATGAATTACAATAATCCAATCTGGATGTAACAAAAGCGTGGACTAGTTTTTCTGCATCCTTTTGCGAGAGGACATGTCTGATTTTTGCAATATTACGCAAGTGAAAAAAGGCGGTCCTAGAAATTAGTTTTAGGTGAGAATTAAAGGATAAATCAGGGTCGAAGATCACTCCCAAGTTCCTGACTGTTTCATTGGAAGCAAGGGCAATGTCGTCTAGCGCAGCTATATTATTAGATATTGTATCTCTAAGGTGTTTAGGGCCAAGTATTAGAACCTCTGTTTTATCTGAGTTTAATAAGAGAAAATTGCGGGTCATCCAGGTTTTTATGTCCTTGAGACATGCTTGGAGTTTAGTTATTTGATTACTTTGTTCAGGTTTTATTGACAAATATAACTGGGGTCATCCGCATAGCAGTGGAAATTTACCGAGTGTGTCCTGATAATGTTTCCGAGTGGAAGCATATATAATGAGAATAAAATTGGGCCGAGCACAGAGCCCTGTGGAACACCATGGTTAACTTTGGTGCGCACAGATGACTCATCATTAATTTGCACGAATTGGGAGCGATCAGAAAAATAGGATTTAAACCAGTTTAGGGCGGTTCCTTTAATGCTAATTAACTGTTCCAGTCTCTGTAATAAAATGTTATGGTCAATTGTGTCGAATGCTGCACTAAGATCTAACAGAACGAGGACCGACACAAACCCCTGATCTGAAGCTATTAGAAGGTCATTAGTGACTTTAACCAAGGCTGTCTCTGTGCTATGATTAGCTCTAAACCCCGACTGAAAGTCTTCATATATATTATTTCCTGGAGAAACTCACCCAGCTGATTGGCTACAACTTTTTCTAGTATTTTAGACAGGAAGGGGAGATTAGATATAGGTCTGTAATTTGCTAAAACCTCTGGGTCTAAGGTGGGTTTTTTAAGAAGGGGTTTGATTACAGCTATTTTAAAAGACTGTGGTACATATCCTGATGATAATGACAGATTTATTGTGTTTAGTAACGAACTATCAATTAGGGGCAGAATTTCTTTAAGTAATTTTGTAGGAATGGGATCTAAGATACAAGTTGTTGGTTTAGAACCTGAGATTAGTTTGGTCAGCTGATCAAGGGTGATCAGAGAGAAGCTGTCTAAATAATTGGTAGGATTCTCAGCCGTTTCTGAGATTTCTGTTCTTGGTAGGGTATTAGTGCCAATTGAGGGCAGGAGATGGTTGATTTTATTTCTAATAGTTAGAATTTTATCATTAAAGAAATTCATAAAGATATTGCTATTTAGGGATCGAGGAATACTGGGTTCGGTGGAGGTGTGACTCTGTCAGCCTGGCTACAGTGCTGAAGAGAAACCTGGGGTTGTTTTTATTCTCTTCTATTAGTTTTGAGTAGTAGGCAGCTCTTGCTTTGTGGAGGGCCTTCTTATATGCTTTAACACTACTCTTCCAGTCTAGGAGATATTCAATACGATTGCTGGAGCGCCACCTCCTTTCTAGTTTTCTTGATACTTGTTTTAACTCATGTGTCTTGGAATTATACCACGGAGCAAATTTACTATGTTTTACACATTTATTTTTTAGAGGCGCTATTGAGTCTAATGTTAATCGTAATGAGTTTACAGAGCTATCGACGAGATGGTCAATCTCAGTGGAGCTCGCGTTTTTAATGAATTTGTTGTTTATATCGACGGATAATACGGGTTTAAATGTAATTGGAATTATTTCCTTAAATTTAGCTACAGCACTATCAGGTAAACATCTAGAAAATGAGTTTATTATTAGTGGCATATATTCTGATAGTTAAAAATCAAAGGTTATTAAATTATGGTCGGATAGAATTGGATTGTGCGGAAGTACCGTATGATAGTATAAGGTCAAGTGTGTGGTTACAACAATGAGTAGGTTGGTGTACACACTGACTGAAACAATTGAGTCTAATATCGAAATAAATGCTACGCTAAGGCTATATTTATTATTATCAACATGAATATTAAAGTCACCAACAATAATAATTGTATCGGTCTTTAGGATGAGGTTTGATAAAAACTCAGGGAATTCCGTTAAAAATTCAGTATAAGCCCCAGGGGCACGGTAAACTACAGCAAATATGATTGGCTGTTGGTGTTTCTTGGATTGGCGTGGAAGACTAAGAACAAGACATTCAAATGAGTTGTAGCTTAGTTTAGGTTTAGGATTAATTGATAGACTGGAGTTAAAAATAGCAGCAACTCCACCTCCTCGACCAAATTCTCTGGGAACGTGTGTATTTACATGACTGGGGGAGTAGATTCATTTAGACTGACATATTCATCAGGATGCAGCCACGTCTCAGTGAGGGACAATAAATCTATTTTGTTATCTGAGACTAGTTCATTAACTAAAATAGCCTTAGATGATAATGATCTTATGTTTAAAAGACCACATTTAAAGGTCTTTGTTTCCTGAGTTGTTGCAGAGGTTGTGTTAATTTGTATTAGATTTTTTTGTGGAATTCTCCCTCTGTCATTGTTTGATTTAACTAATTTAATGGGATGGTGGACAGACACAATCTCTATCGGTTTGTGGTTGTGTGACTGATCCAGAGGGAGCGCAGAGAAGTGTTTAGCACTGCAGCTCTGCTTCCTGGTCCCTCTGGGTTGTCATTTAATAGACTGGGTAATATTCCTAGATAAGAGAGATGCTCCATCCCAAGTGGGATGAACGCCGTCTCTCCTAACAAGACCAGGTTTCCTCCAAAACGTTTGCCAATTATCTACAAAGCCCACATCATTTACAGGACACCACCTCGACAGCCAGCGGTTAAAAGACAACATGCGGCTAAACATGTCATCACCTGTTGTGTTAGAGAGAGCGCCAGAGAAAACGACTGTGTCCGACATCGTTTTTGCGAAAGCACACACTGACTCCACATTAACTTTAGTGACCTCCGACATACGAAGCCGGGAGTCGTTGCTGCCGACGTGAATTACGATCTTACTATATTTACGTTTAGTTTTAGCCAGCAGCTTCAGTTTAGATTCGATGTCGCCGGCTCTGGCCCCTGGAATGCAATTGACTATGGTCGCTGGTGTCGCTAACTTCACGTTTCTCAGAACCGAGTCGCCAATGACCAGAGTTTGTTTCTCAACGGGTGCGTCGCTGAGTGGAGAAAATCTATTTGAAACGTGAGCTGATGGGTCTTTAATCGTGGGCTTTTTAAGGGTAGCACCATGCCCCCTCCGGACAGTCACCCAGCCGCCCTGGGCTCCCGGCTGCACGGGACAAGTCGAGGGACTGCTAACGGAGGCTAAGCTAGGTGGCTCCGCGGCGGCTAGCGGGGGCTGGCTAACTACAGCTAACGGAGGTTCTAAGCAGCGGAGCCGAGCTTCTAAGTCACTAAGCCTCGCCTCCATCGCTACCAACACACTACATTTATTACATGTACCACTACTGTTAAAGGAGGCAGAGGAGTAAGTAAACATGAGACACTCGGAGCAAGAGAGAGCAGGGGAGCAAGAGAGAGAAGCCATCGCTGCTATATTAGACTACGAGGGTGAGCTCAAACAGAAGAATCCGGTGACACGCCGATGTAAGGACACAGAATCACTAAGCACCAAACAGTAGGAGATGGTATGTGTTGATGTTTAACTATAGACTTAGCCGTAGTAATCTAGAGAATAGCCACATTAAACTCCTTTTCTTCCGTTCTCAGGCCCAGGGACCCCCTGTGTTGTGTCTACAACTTCATAATAGTCTAGCTTGCAGTACTTAGGTTGTCCATTAGATATCCCTCCTAGCATAGGTCTATAGGATGTGACGTATGTAGGAGGAAGGGATGAGTTATCTAACACATTAGCGGTGGATAGAGTTAAGAAAGGGAAATATGGTTTACAGTTACATAAATCCACAGATATATTAAACTCTGCCCAGCTGCTTGTTTTCATCAGATACAGTTTTGACGGAAAACGTAATGCTGTTTTGCTCCGCGCTCCGGAGTGGACGTGCACAGGTGAGGACATTTTTACAAAACTAAAAGAAGAGGGACTATCTTCAGAAAACTGTATTGGTGTGTGTCGGGACAGGGCTGGAGCAATGCTGGGGGAAAGAAAGGACTGAAAGCGAGAGTCTTACAAGTGGCGCAAGCAAAACACTTGAACCAGAGCTTAAACATATTCTTGACATTGCGATAAAAATGGTCCACTACATAAAAACACGTCCACTCAATATCAGACTTGCTCTTGCGGGAGATGTGCTGAGCCGCCTGCATGAGCTGCGGGACGAGGTGCGCATATTTCTGATCGAGCATGGATCCCAGCTCGCTGACCACCTCACTGACCCTGACTGGTTAACAAGGCTGGCGTACTTGTGCGAAGACTTTCTCAGCCCTAACATACATAAAGAATAAATACAGATTGCAGCTAAACGTGGAGAATAATCTCCGAGTCGCCGTCTCCAAAATAAAGCCGAGAATGGACTTGCTCTGCTCCATGCATATTGCCCACCTATAGTGAGTTTAAGAAATTAAAGTAATGTTTAGGCTAAAATAAATAACCCTGAAGTTTTTGCACATGGCAGCAATAAGGTGTCTGCTGCTCGTTTTGCATACAGACGCGCACAGACATCACCTGCGCACTTTTTTTATACTTACAGCATGTGCTCACTCAGCCCTGCTGTTTATACAGGGAGTTTCCCCTGTATTCTGGTTATATTCTATTTCTTAAATTGCAATAAAATAATATCATGGCTGTAAGGCTGTTGTTCTTTTGTGTTGTATTAATTCCCGTGTTTGCATAGGCCTAATAGTGCGTGTTGGACCATAAAAGTCTGCAGTGATGAATTCTTCGCTTATTTGCATAAATTGAAAAACAGTAATGTGACATCTCCTTTTTGGTTTTTCATCCTATCAACACAAAATGTGATAGACAGCATGAGACACTGAACCAAATTTCACAGAATATGGTAAGAATGCTCTGGGGTCAACTAAGAACTACATCCTTAAGTGCTGAATTGATTGGCAGAGGTGGCCGTGGCCTATCAAACTTTTGCATATTTTGCGGGATTTCTTCAACATATTTTAAACTAGAAACATAAAAATTGGTCCATCCATTGGGAATGCCCAAAAGATTTCAGCCCAATCTGCCACATGGTGGCGATATTACATTTAACAGGCCAAGCCCCTCACAGTTTGTCCGATTGACTTGAAATTTCCCACACAAGTCCAGCTCAATGTCTTCTACAAAAAAACATAACTATCCACCATGATGTTTGATTGTATATCAAGCAGTCTTGTTGTAATCATAGTCCACGGTCAGCAGCCACCACGATCAATCTTTACGATCGGATGCCACCATAGTCCACTATCCATCGTCATGATCCACTGCCAACATCAGGATCTACCATCAGCTGCCACCTCGATCATGGTCCACCACCACTATCAGATGCCAACACGATAAAGGATCTGCCATTATGATCACGATCTAGAGAGAAATAACTCAAGAATCTGGGATTCATCAATATGTTCATATATACTCATATTCCTCGCAGAGTACGAACAAATTTAGAACTTCCTCAGAACATGCGAACACACAAATGACGAAGGCCCGGCTGTCCAAGAAAATGTAAACACACACCCTTTTACCTAAATGCATAGTATAATAAAACTCCATTCATAAAAAAAGAAAATTGTAGATAGACAGCAATAATTTAATTTAATGCATTTACCAAATATATTAAAAAACTATGAAATTGACGCCCTTTCATCCTCATCTCTAATGTTTCTGGATAAACGGGGCGTTGCTTTTCTGCAACAATGAAGTTACAACACTGCGTTACGTCGTAATCTGCACGAGGAACTCTTCTGTCTGCAGGAGTGTGTGTGTGTGTTCGTCTCTGTCCCTCTTCACACAAACTGATAACCACATGTATTTAGTTATTAATTGATGTCAGATCATGACTACGCATCGTTCCGGTCACTTTAACCCGGATGTCCTGACTGTGCGTCACGTTACGTCTCGTGTTGAGTAAGGTTTAAAAATGTGTCTCAAACTCTAAAGGGAATCAAACAAACAAAAGTAAACATCAGCACTGTAAGTGTCCTAATAACTTGTGATCAGTGTTTATTGTTAACGTGTAAAGTGAGTGCAGGTCAGAGGGAGTGAGGAGGAAGCAGGCTACACGCACACGGAGCAAGGGAACGCTCCTCTCCACTCGCCGAGTGAGAGCGAAGTGGCGTGCACAGGCTACATAGGCCCAGCCACGGTGCGCAAAGCCCAGCTAGATGCACACTCCACTCACTCGCCTAGTATTTGATGATTTAAATTATTTTTCCAGCGTTCCAGAGATCCCAGTGCCTGCCCCGTCAAGTTCAAATCAATAAAATGTTATTTGTATAGCCCATATTCACAAATCACAATTTGTCTCATAGGGCTTTAACAAGGTGTGACATCATCTGCCCTTAACCCTCAACAAGAGTAAGGAAAAACTAAAAAAAAAACTTTTTAACAGTGTAAAAAGAAGTAGAAACCTCAGAGAGAGCCACATGTGAGGGATCCCTCTCCCAGGACGGACAGAAGTACAATAGATGCCACGTGTAACGGAGATCAGAAAGATAAGGGTATTTGCAGCATTGATTAGAATAAACACTTTGTAGAATAATGGAAGGTCAGTGAATTGATGGATTGTCAATATTGTAGAAATATTGTATATCAAGCAGTCTTGTTGTCATCATAGTCCATGGTCAGCAGCCACCACGATCATGATCCACCATCAAGATCGGATGCCACCCAAGTCCACAATCATGATCCACTGCCGCCATCAGGATCCACCATCAGATGCCAACACGATACAGGATGCGCCATTATTATCACGATCAGCCAGCACGATACAGGATCCACCATTACGATCACGATCTCTGATATGCAATCCACCATCAGAATCCACGATGTGGCCGCAGCCGCAGCGCTGGATCTGAGGACGATAAGGCAAAGGGACTCCGGGGAAGAAGTCAAGTCAGTAACATGTATTCATGAGATATTCATTTCTTTGATGTGATAAGGAGGGAGAAGAGGAAGGAGAAGCTGGGAAGAGAAGCTCCATGTGTCCTGTGTCCCCCGACAAATCTAGACCTATCGCAGCACAACTAAGAGCAGGTCTAAGACAAGCCTGGACCGGCTCTAACTATAAGCTTTATCGTAAAGGAAGGTTTTAAGCCTACTCTTAAACGTACAGGGAGATGATTCCACAGGAGAGGAGCTTGATAACTGAAAGCTCTGGCTCCTACTCTACTTTTAGAGACTTTAGGGACGACGTAGTTCACCGTGTCTCTCAGGCTTATCCCTCTCTCTTTTTCCTTCCGTCTTTCTCTCTCCATCTCGCTCCGGCCAGAGAGCCAGGCGGCATGCACGGGCTCCACTAGCCGAGCCAGACAGCACACAGCCCCGCAGAACAGAGAGCCAGGCGGAGTGCACAGGCTCCGCTGAACGAGCCACGGTGCGCAATGCCCTGCTAGACACACACGGAGCGAGCGCCCCTCCTCACCTGCAGAGTATTTTGTGTTATTAAAATATTTTTCCAGCGTTTCAGAGACCCCAGTGCCTGCCCTATCAAGTTCACCCACAGGCTTTTCTCTGTGATGAAGATGAACAACCACCCACACAGGAGTCGTCTCACTGATGCACACCTTTACTCCATCTTGAGGGTTTCCACAGCACAGAACCTAAACACAAACATCAATAAACTGGCAGCCAAGAAAAGATGCCAAACATCTGGCTCTGGCACATGTGCATAAAAGAAGAATGTGAATGTTTTCTTTTTGCACTTTATCCAATATCCTGCTTAATAAATGTTGACCCTGTTTGGTCCTCTGAGACGTGTCGATCAAATTATCAACTGGTTCGACACCGACACGTTTTATTGGTTAATTGTAGGACAAAGACGGGCAAGCCGGTGTGTCTTAAAGAAATATCCACAAACCTAGGCAGCAGGGGGATCATTACCCGTACATATGGAATATGTAACGGATTGGAGAGATGGTCTCTTCACTCAGAGAACAAAGGTTACAACGTAACCGAGCGATACCAGCATGGCCATGTAGATACTTTTGGTTCTTTAAAATATTTGCCTCCTGTAAATGTTTGTGGTGTTAACTGCAGCAGGTATTTTCTTTAAAAGGTACACTGATAATGCCACTGTTAAAAACCAAATGTCAGACAGACAAAGTTAACGAGTTACAGGTGAACTTAGTGGAGCACTTAGTAGCTAAAGGGCCAGAAACGTTCAGTTCAGAACTAAAAAGATAAAGAATATTTGATTTACAAGGAGTTGCTGGTGGACTAAAGCAATGGACTGTTCTGAACCCAGTCACCATTAAGGTATCAGTGGTGGATGTCGTTTAGAAATACAAATACCTGGGCATCCACATAGACAATAAGATGGAGTGGTCTAGAAACATAGACGCAAGATAAGTCAGAGAGTTGTTTTCTCTCAGGAGGCTTAGGTCTTTCAATGTCTGCAGAAACATTTTATAACTCGGTGGCGGCCAACATATCTTCTATGTTGTAGTGTGCTGGGGCAGCAGGGTGAATGAAACTGAAACTAACAGTCACAACAAGCTCATCAGGAAGGCTGGCTATGTCCTGGTCGTGGAACTTCAGTCTCTGGTGGAGGTGACAAAAAGGAGGATGCTGAGGAAACTACTCAGTATAATGGATAATGCTGCTCACCCCATGCATGCCACACAGGTGTCACACCGCAGCACCTTAAGCAGAAGACTAAGACCGCCAAGGAGCACCATAGAGTGCCACAGGAAGACTTTTCTTCCTGTGGCCATCAACCTGTATAACTCTGAGGGCCACAGATTATAATCGGACACTTAAACATAATTCCAACATACACAATAGTGTATAGTGTAATATTAGCACGTATGTAATAACACTATTCACGTGCAATTTGTGTAACATTTGTTTTTGTTCATCTTCACATTAATTCAATATCATTTAATATTTTCAACTGATTTCAATATGTAAAATATTTTATTTCTATACATTTCAATATCATGTGCAATATCCCATATTGCTTCCATTATAATTTAATTTCTACTTACTGCAACAGTCTTATCTTATTGAATTTTGCCTCACTAATGGCAGACTGTTGCAGCAGTAGCTTTTACTCACTTTTGAGCTTTTCCTCTTTGACTACTTTCTGCTGTATTTTTATAGATCCAGGATCGCAGCTCACAGCCACACCATGGCTCATGTTGAGGGATTGTGGTGACCGTTGATCATGGATAATGATTACAGTATGCCTACTCACATGTACGATCATTACAGGCCATACTGCTATAATTACAATCCTCATTACTCCTTTCATTTCTGTCTGGCTTTTCTTTTTTATAAATACTTCAAACATTTATAAACCTCGCCATTTATGTAAGACACTGTCTTTTTCTCATGAATGTTATAAATATTATTTTATTGACATTCTCTGTTACATGCAACATATATTACACTTCCGTCCATCCTGGTTTGGTAGTTTTTCCTATCTCTAGTGGAGGGTTAGTGAGGATGATATCCTTTGTTAAGTCCTTTGAGGCAAATTATGATTTGTGAATATTGGCTATGCAAATAATTTTATTGAGTAACTGCAATATTTAAAGTAGATAAAATAAGATCCAACTTGAACAAGTGCAATGCTCAATAACAATAAGGTTTCTCTTACAGGAGCTGTAATTGCATTACTTATCTTTCTCTTAGCTACTTAGCAGCAACTCCATAAGCTAAAAATGACTCAACTTTGACATAGTAAAGGTGATATTGCTAATAGATGTATTACACATACAGCAGACACATGACAATATTAGCATTCACTGGAGTCATGTTTCTGACCAACTGCTGAATGAAAGTCCAATATTCATTCATTTTAGCTGTTTTTGTCTCTAACTACCCCTGTAAAAAGTATCTGATACTATGTTCACCACCTAGTTACTGTGTCTGTCTTCTGTGTGCTGCTGGGCAGGAAAAGTTTTGTGGATTAAAACGTTTGGCACCCCACTGCCATAGGAAATAACACTGATGAGATTGGTGGAGTGGACCAAACAAAAACATCAATAAGCTGAAAGATGCTTAAAAGTTTTGTAGAGCTTTGTGTAATTGTTGTGATGATTCTTGGTGGGAGTGTCGCAATGATCGAGTTCGAAGAGGCTAGTGAGAGTGAAGAAAAATAGTAGTTTTGGTCCGCAAAAAACAAAACACAGAACTGATACACTTAACTGCGATAGTCTGGAAAGTGGTGATCATTTTCCATGGGTTTGTCACAACTGGATCCCCTTTGTGTTGCAAGTAGTCACTTGCCACAATGTAAAAATATTAACTGCAGATTTTAGTACATTTAGCTCATTTGGTACTTTTATTTGAATATCAATTCAAATTCAGGATATTAGGTTGCTAGGTTCATATAAAGAATCTGATCAGCTTCCTCCACAGTTGTAGGTTGAGGTTGTTATTATTACATTTCATTTAGCTGACGCTTTTATCCAAAGCGACTTACAATAAGTGCATTCAACCATGAGGGTACAAACCCAGAACAAGAATAGAGAAAATACAATTTCTTCAAAAAAAAAGCAAAACTACAAAGTGCTATGAGTAAGTGCCATTTTAAGTGCTACTAAATTGTTAGCTTTGAAAATGTTATTCAAGGTATAGTCGTAAGACTGTTACTGCAGCGAATTATTTTGAGTCTCAGTCAAATGTCAGTTATGGTAAATGACGATGGATTTAAAGAGGGGCTGTTCAACAGAACCTTTGACCTGAATTATTGCTCAATACAAATCAACAGTACCTAAAATGTAATAATTGCTGAAATTAACAACTGGGAGAACCTGAGAAGCAACATAGGCTCTATCTGAATGCACAGTCTTAAATCTACAAATGTTTTAGTCTTATAATCAAGCTTATAAATAAACCCAACAAACTGTTGATTTGCAATTTATTTTATTCATCTGTAGTTTGAACCACACATCTGTTTGAAATTCAGACAACATTTTATATTTACTAGAAAAGCCAGGAGAGTGGTTACAGTGTCCCCCCTACCAGCTGAGATAGCTTGCAGGGAGGACACTGTAACCACTTTCGTATATCCGTGTATTACACAGTACTTCCTGTGTTCATACATATGACTGCATGTACAATACTGGACCCAGCATGTTTACATGACTCAATTTACCGGACCAATAACTCATCACATGTGAACTGACATGCACTGTGACAATTTCTGCCCCAAAAGCAGTCTCCAAAAAATGAATGGGCTTTCATCCACAACATAAAGTGGTACAGACAGTAAAATAATCGTTTTGGCTATGAGATAAAAATACATCAGAAAAACAATTTTTTTCTCATTTCACGAGAAAAGACAAGGTTTTAAAAGATTCTTCTGAAAGGCTTTGATGGACTAGTACACATAAGTAACCACAAACTTCAACTTTTATTTTCTCAACACCCAGATTAGGACTGCTCTCTCTCTCTCATAAGCCATTTTCAGACATGTCCTGCGGAGGATATGCGCAACGCAGCTGGAGATTCTCCACTCACACCCGTCAAATATAGGATTCAGGCGAGGGGTGGGGTAGCAGGCAAAGCAAGGAAGTAATGAATTAATTCCGCTGCGGAGAACTTGTGATTTTGTTCACAGCATATTGACATTGGCAGCTATCACCATTAGATTTGTTGTCTTTTTACGTCTGTCTCATGTAAAAAGCCTCATTAACCACCCGACTCACTTACAGTGAATCCAACGGGGATCCCCTGCTGTGTGCCCACATTAATCTATGGGGCCAGGCAGGAAGTACAGAGACTCTCACTCACATTTGCATTCACACATACACCTCCTATAAAACTGCTGAGGATATCTGGATTTCAGTGCATGTCTGAAAATAGTTTTACAATCTTTATGTTTCTATTATTACTGTTTATACAAAGATAAATGGTACATGGACATTTTCCCCTCTTGTAAATGTATGTGTTCAAAAGTTTTGTGAAGAGAAATATGACCATGGCTCTTCATCAGCCAGCAGAGTTGAAGTCCAGATAACTTGAGCCTGTGTAAAATCAGAGAGAGATGAAGCTGCTGTCTTGTCAACACTAACAGTAGCCGGGTTTAGACAATAAGAAACGGAATCTGACAATTAAAACAGACAACAGGTGAAAGCTAACTCCGAGGTGATTTCTGACCTAAGACAGTGCAATGTCTCTTTCTGTTCCTCCCAGTCTCAGAAGTGGTGTCTTGCTCCCAATTCACTGATGAATTGTCAACCTGTCGATGGGTTTCCCTAATCATTTTTCTTTCTAAAAAATGATTTTCCCTCAGAGACTCTGTCTTTGGTTTCCTGCAGTTTCTCAGAAAGCTTGTCCTTAGTCTCTTCCATTTTCTCAGAGATGCGCTCCTTTGTAACCTCCATTTTCTCTGACAGTCTCTCCTTCGTCTCCTCCATCTTTTCTGTAAATTTCTCTTTTGTCTCCTCCATTTTGTCCTGGATGTATTCTTTTACAGGTGGTGGCGTGGACAAGTAGCCGTGTTTGCGGAGATACTGAATTGATAGTGATGTGCCACCCAGAGTTACCGTATATCTAGCAGGGGTGGAAATCTGTAAGAAAACAAAGACAAGGAACACAAGGAATCCCTGAATCCATCCCTCATAAAATGACTATACTGCATCTGCTTTATTAAATCTATGCTAAGGATGGAAGAAAGGGCTGCACGATATTAGACAATTAAAAAACGGGTCACGGGCCAAACTTGATTTTGATAGTTAATTTGTATGATTTGTTTGATCTGGAAGTTATGTTGTGGTGAAACCCTTGCCTCACTGTTTACATTTGAAAAGCTACATGGTCTCAGTCTCTAAATCACTGATGACAGCAATGTAGCCATATTTTCTGGAATAAAATACACGGCTAATTAAGGGAACACTTAAATCACACATCAGATCTTGATGAACGAATTATTCAAGTTAAAAATCTTTGCTGGTGGACATTGAATAATTAGTTGAGAACAAAATGACGTAACGACAGTCAATGGAAACCAAAATCATCAACCCATTGAGGGCTGGATATAAAACTACACCAAAAATCTAAGTAGAAAATTGAAATCACAGGCTTATCCAACTTGCGTGAATTTCATCACGGCAACTCATAATGTGACTCAGTAGTGTGTATGGCCTCCACGTGCCTGTATGCTGGTGTACTCTGGCCAATCAATGCCAATCAAGCTATACAGGGCTGAGCTGTGAGCACAGGTCCCACTAGAGGACGTCAGGCCCTCATGCCACTCATGAAATATGTTTCTGACAGATTGGTCAGAAACATGCAAACCAGTAGCCTGCTGGAGGTCGTTTTGGAGGGCTCTGTCAGTGCTCCTCCTGTTCCTCATCGCACAAAGGAGTAGATACCAGTCCTGCTGCTGGGTTGATGGCCTTCTACGGCCCTGTCCAGCTCTCATTGTGTAATGGCTGGTCTCCTGGTATCACCTCCATGCTCTTGAGACTGTGCCGGGAGACACAGCAAACTTTCTTGCGACCGCACATATGGATGCGCCATCCTGGAGGAGCCCTAAGCCCTAACCCCTAACCCTAACCCCTAACCCTAACCCTACCTGTGCAACCTACTTGGGCTGCAGGTACCGCCTCATGCTACCAGTAGTAACAACAACAGTAGCAGGACACAAAACTAGAGAAGAATCAGTCAGGAAGGATAAGGAGAGAACAAATATTTGTGTCCATCACATGCAAAACCACTCCCTTTTTGGGGGTTGTATTGCTTTAGCCTCTCCATTGCACCTGTTGTCACTTTCATTTGCACCAAAGCAGGTGAATTGATTTACAATCACTTGTGCTTCCTAAATGGAAAGATTGATATCCCTGAAGTTGAACTGACTTGGTGTTATACTGTGACAATTAAGTGTTCCCTCAATTTTCCCAAGCAGTGTATAATATAGACATGTAGATCATGAATGCATGGCACACCATTTATCGCAGTTCAAGCAGTCTTTTGCGATACGTATATCGCATGTGTTGATATCGCGATGACGATAATTTTTCGATATATCATGCAGCCCTAATGAGAAACATGCAAATCAGCATTGGGAACATTTAAGAAAACCTGACAATAAGCTTGTTTTAAAACAAATTGAAAATGATCAATGAAGGAATGAAACAAAATGTTCAAAAACAATAAAAACCCATCAAATTACCTTGTACATGGCATATGCAGTCAGAGCGTAGCCACTCGAAGAGTTTTTCAAAAGGCCCACTAATGTCTCCGGTAGACCCATTATCTCCAGGAATGGCACAACATTCACACCTCTGAGGGGAAACAAAATGTAAAGGGAAGACAGATATTATGAAACAATCTTATTTTAACAGTCTTTATGTCCTACAACAGCAATTGAGACAATAGGGGAGAAAAATAGCTTTTTCTATAAACTATTGTCAATGTCTGTGGTTGGGATGGATTATCTGCTCGGTCAGAGCGTTTTATATATAGTTATACTATAGCCCCGGGGCCTGTGTGTGTGCGCGCAGCCAAATATTGGCAAGCACGCACAGTGCCACCATCAGGCCGATTGAGCTCATGTTTCACAGAAAGTTGATGCACATCAATGCCAGTTATTGTGCCAAGTTTCGTGTTACTAGCTCATTCCAACTCACGGGAATTTGAGCCGAAGCGGCAGACTACAAATAAAAAATAACAAACCGGAGTAAAAACAATAGGGTTCTGACTCTTCAGGCCTCGAACCCTGACAAAATAAAAAGCAAAAAACAGCCAAGCTTATCAATTTCAAATGTCATTGATTCACCTGCATTACCATCAATGTTATTTGGATTGTTATAGGTTTGTCACTTTAGTAACTGCAAACAATAGCATTGGTCTATTTAAGATCTCGACAATGTTATTACAATGACATGAAAAATTGTCTCGTCTGTTTACATCGACGACTACTGATGACGTGTTGAGTTTCCTCGATGACTACTGATGATGTAACGGCTTCTTGAAGGGCTGTCCCAATTCGTAGGGGAAGATTTCAACCACTACCCTTTCTGACTCCGTTTCAACCGCAAGATAACCCTCAAAAACAAGGGTTATGGGATTGGGCCAAGGGGTGAAATGGGATTGGGCCAACACTACGTTGTGAAAGAAGCCCCTCATTCAGAATGAGCTGCAAAGTGTGCGCAAAACAGCCCAGGCTGTGGACTGACATCTCTGCCATCGCCTTCTTCATGTTACTTGCGTTGTCTTGCCAAATCACATGTACTTTAGCCAGCGGAATCTTCCAGTCATTTAGCAGCCCTTTAAAAGGGATAGTTCACCCAGAAATGAAAATGCACTCATTATCTACTCACCACTATGCCGATGAAGGGATGGGTAAAGTGTTTGAGTCCTGAAAAGACTTTGTTAGAGCATAATCCAATACAATTGAAGAAATTAGTGACCAAAGTTTCAGACGTAGTAAAACAGAAAAAATATAACATGCCTCCATACTGCTCGTGTGGTGCTATCCAAGTGTCCGCAAGCCCCAACATTCAAATTCAACTCGAAACGTCGTCGTTTATATTTTCATGATATCTTAGGACGAAGTGCATTCAGGGACTGTCGGAAATGCCAACATCCGCTAGCTTAGCCACTTCTGGTAGACTTTTAGGCTTAAAACACGGTGGAAATGACCTTGTTTTGAGTCGAATATGAATGTGGGGGCTTGCGGACACTTGGATGAAATCACATGAGCAGTATGGAGGCATGTTATATTTCTCAATTATTACGTCTGAAGCTTTGGTCACTAATTTATTCAATTGCATTGGATTCTGCTGCAACACTGTTTACCCCTGAGACTCCTAAAGTGTTTTGTGGACTCAAACACTTTACCCACCCCTCTATCGGCGAGTAGATAGAGTGAATTTTATCTGGTTGAACTATCCCTTTAATAGAGACCACAATTGAACTGCTGGTATGTGACCCCCGGCACTTTTTTTTTACTTGAAGCAACACGCTCTGTAGTGCATATGTATCCGAGTTCACCCAGTGTACAGTTAGACTTATTAAATACATTGGGCTCACATCTGTGGTCTGAATATCAGTGGTAAAAGCCATGGAGCTAATGCCTTTATGTGCTGCTAACTGTGAGGACATATATTTCGGGTAAAGCAGTCTCTGATATATATATTTCCACGACATCAAACTATACCTTCGCTCTAAGTGTTCCAGGAGGTTGCGAAATCGAGCATTTTCCACGGCAGATAGTGGTTGGTCATTGACTATGATGAAATTGAGCAACTTCTCTGTAATCCCTTTAGCCTTTGCACTGTCTGCTGGAAGTTTATATTGACTCTGAAATGTGTCAGTGATGGCCTTCTGCCTGGTGTTGTGTGTATTAGATAGCATGAACTCCTGGTGCTCCTTCACATGATGCTTTTGCAGATGCTTAATTAAGTTGGTTGTGTTGTAAGATGCAATAACGTCTTGTCTAGACCGAGGTTTTAAGAAAGGTGACAGTGGAAACAAATAGAAAAGTTACTTGTTGGGGCTTTAAGTAGCTACACACAAATCATTTTCAGTTGTCTAACTGCATAAAGTTGAAGAATCCTCTCAAACGGTTGCATCAGAATTACATTTCATAACCTTGCTGTGATTATTTGTCACATTCGAAATTGTGATATTTTGGTGTGTTCCCACCAAATCATGACCAACATTCTCAGCGCTGATTAGGTGATGTGACATCATGTCACACGCAATTGATGCCCGAGTTCAAATATTTCTCGAGCATCGTATGCGTTTGACGTGGCGTGTTTTACATCAAAACAGAGACATAAATTTGTGTCGCGATTCGTCTTTGCATTGAGTTTTGTATGCAATCTTGATGGGCGGAAAATTTTCAGCTCAGTTTGAACACACGTGAGGAGATTAATATTTGCCAGTTATGTTTATTCATATAACGCGCTACTCTTACGTGTCTTGTGCAAGTAGCACGAACGCTTGGTAACCTGCTATAGTAACGTTAGATTTTAACAGCATTAGATCCACCAGAGATATTACAAATTGTATGTAGTATTAAATAGCCTTCTAATGATAAACTGTGAGCCACATTATGATCAGTACAGTCCTGGTCAAAATTAAAAGGCACCCCTGAATTTCAAGTACTTAGTTCTTCTTTTATATAAACAGATTTTAAAAATAAAATGTCCAAAGTTACTTAAGAAAAAAATGTAACTTAAGTTGCATAATACTGAACTACAAACAGTATGCACGGCAAAAACAAGTGTTGGCACCCTTTTGAGCATATGACATTAGTTGCTACAATAATGTTGATATTCGATTACTCTGTCAATAATTTTCTCAACTTAATTATTTATTGGATAAATTCAATGCAATTTTTTTGAATACACGAGGGATGTAAGGGTACATGTATCCTTACATCCCTCGTAAGGATACATGTACCCTTACATCCCTCGTGTATGTAAGGGTACATGTATCCGAACCGAAAATTTCCGGTACGGGTCTTTCGGTTAACAACGCACATGTACCGAACGATTGAAGCGAGTCCACGAGCGGAACTTATTTGTGTGCATACGGGTCTCCAATACCAAGGGACAACTTTAGCGAAGGATCTGCTGTCGGCTCGTGGTCATAGCAACCGCAGACAAACATCCCTCATCACATATGTATGCTGTGTGGGAACACTTCAGTTTTACAGTCAAATATAATGACGACGGACAAAGACAAGTGGATTGTACAAAAGCACATATTGCGAAACTGCTATTGGATATGTAGCTGGTAGCACATCGAACATGTCGACTCGTTTGAAAAGGCATCACCAGAGTGATGTCCCACTAACATTGGGAATAACACTAATTAGTGGGACAAGGAAAAAACAAGTTCAGAGCAAACCCAGCTCCCCACGGCATTAAAGCTGTCGCTTGCAAATAATTGAAACCATGTCAAAGCAATACTGAGTGACATATGTATAGAGCTGGGAAATATGGAATTTTTTATATATCAGTCGATTTCGATTTATATCGCAATATAAATCAAATGCACAAAACTGATTTTACTTGCTCGTACAATCATCCTCTGCCACTGTACTTTACTTATAACATTTCATACAAACCACTACAGTAAAAAGGTGTATATAATGTACATAATCAGCGTTTTTTTTATTTTATTTAAATCTTTTTTTTCTATTGCCTTTTTCTATTTCTTTATTCCCGTGTCTACCTCATTCTGACCTGCCTAATGCTGTAACAACAGAATGTTCCCGGTGTATGGTGTATTCCCGTCTGTACTTAACGTAACAAGTTTTTGACCTTTGATGAATAATGAAAACACTCTAATTTTGATTGATGATATACATTATTTCAAAGTAAAATATGGTGAAATTAATATAGTAAGGATATCAGTAATTACAGCGATAATACTGATAACTGATCATTTTGGTCAC